>JASANE010023208.1:0-17479 GCA_030248225.1 Trileptium ribeirensis
CTAGTATAAACATTCGTTGTTAGACATTATATATAATATACATAATATATACACATACATACTATATATACATAATATATACACATACATACTATATGTACACAATTACAAGAAAAGGCTTATTATCACCCACACCATTACGAAATCACCACCACCGCCGACCTCCGCCGGCGGGGGGGGGCGCAAAACCCCTGTTTTTCATCTACTCTAGTATAACTCGATTTCAGTACCATGTTCATCGTCAAGTATAGTTATAGCAACACGGCAACGTCCATATCATATGTTTTATTCTTATACAGGTGCATTTTTAAATGAATTTTTTGGGATTTTTTTAACCGACGCTTATTTTACTTTAGAGATATAACTTTTTAAGATATGTTTCTTACAGTTTTGTAGATTTCAGAAATAACCTGCGTTATTTATTTTTATTAGTACGAAAAAGTAAGAATTGCCGTACGCAGAGAGCGTAAAAGATTAATCCGTGAGAAAACTTAAGATTACTCAACCAACCATCCTATTTTCTAATCACCGATATCAAATAGCCAACCCTTGTTACGGAAAATAGCCAGCATTTCATTCGGTTTTTCGCTAACAGCAAGTTGGCAAAATCAAATCCAAGTGCCTGAAATTATACCTTGTAGTAGTACAGAATTTTTGCGTTTTCAATTTGCAGAAATTCGGTTCCTAATGCCTAAGCATTTAAATTGGGATTATTGAACGTTCGCGAAGAAATTTAAAGCAAAAGTGACGTCACAAGCAAATAGATCTTGTAGTTACGCTTTGTTGTTCGCAAAAAAATCCAGTTTAAAATTCAAATTCAACAAATTTTCGTTTTCAAACATTTGGGTAATGTTACTTGAATTGTCGCCAATACCAAATGGCTTCATTTTAAGCGCGAGCACCGGGTTCGCGAACAATTTTGCGCCGAATTTCAATGAACCAAAAGGCGTTCCGCAACAATTTTTAAACAAAATTACAAAATAAGATGGTTGGCTCGAGCACTTTAACGTTGCTCGTGCATAAAGGGAAATTTAAGAATACGGCTTTGAATAAATATTGATTTATTTATGAAGCCTAGTCAGATTCCTCAAGTGATTCATTGTTGAATAGAATAGGCACGCGCATGTTGACATTATTCCGTGACCCTGCATATTTCAACTTAATTTTTATTTTGTAGAACGGATCACATAATAAAGAAGATATGCTACATATACAAATCGACAAAGTAACTATATATAGTTGTTTTTGAGAGCTCAGCGATGTAATCTCGACTGTTCTTGTTTATATTATTCTAAGCTCTATATTATCTCCGGCGGCTCGCGGTCGTTTTTCGCCTTACCCCTCGTAGGTTTCGACCCTGGTTGAAAATATAACTCTTTGTACCGATGTCTTTGGGCAGCTAGACCATTCCAGATTTTCGAACCACCAACTAATACCCCAGGTTTTCGACCAAGTATTGGAGGAAAGTAATCAAAGAGAAATTAAATCACACGCTACTTTTCAAATTTTAACAAAGCGACTTAATTTCAAAAATATATTTCTAATCTACTACAAACTATGCGTTAAGGCGCGAATATGGAATGCTATTTTGCAGAGACGACCTGTATCATACAGGCTCGTTCACTTTTGCAAAAACACCATTTGCTGACATGGAATACCTTGAAGTATCGAAATTTGAACGCCGATACTTGTTCGCGTTATACTTGTTTTATATACAAGAGATATAAATTAAATTTTAACTTAAAAATGTTAAGCAGAAAAATCAATTTGTCTACGCTGCTTTTAACCGTTATGCACAGAGCATCTTAAATTCAAACTAATTTTTTACAGATTTCATTATGAAACATAATTATATGTTGATGAGCCATATATAATGGTTCTGTATAGGTTACATCTAATATTAAACATCGACATGCAAAAATCCTTTAAACCCATGTAACTCGCAGATAATTCCGAACCATCTGCCATATATGAATTGATATGTTACCATTGTATAGAACAAGATCCTGAACCGCACTAGTATTGGAGGAAAGTACTCAAAGAGATATTATATCACATGCTAGTTTTCAAATTTCAACAAATCGACTTAATTGCCGAAACTATACATTTTCGTCATACAAGCCGAATCAGGGGTTCAGGGGGCTACCCTGTCAAGCTTCGACCCCACCTCCCGAACGCTCCGAGGACATAGTCTATCACACGATGGTACCCTTACTCAGCCCTCCCTCCCACGAGACCCCGAAGCGTTTGTACGTTTGGATTCCATTTCATATTTGCGAATTATCCTACAAGGAATATAAGTTAAACCAGTGAAACTGATTCGTTTCAAACAACTATAGTTTTCAAACAACCTAAGAAAATAGCGCAAAAACGCCCAATCCCACTGTATGCTTCGACGTATTGTTGAGTTTCAGATGTTTTCTAGACAAAAGCGCCTAAATAATTAGGAAACTTCAATGTTCGAAATACGAAAAGGTCTGTGTACGCGTCAGGAACTAAACCTTGTTAACTATCAGTTAAAATTATTGTTCTTCTACTCTTGTTATACGGTTTGGAGAGCGTTCTTCCGAAGAAACCGTTCTTTTCTATATTTGGCAGAAAGATGATATTAATCTAAAAGCACATCCAAGTTACCGGTGCCAAACAGCAAGACTGTTATGATTTTAATCCAAAACGTGACTTTTCATTCTCATACTGTTACTTATTAATTTTATATGTATGTTGCCTCCTAAGGTTTACGACGTGAAACACAATTATAGAGATAATAACTGCAAAATTCATCCAGTTGGAGCTGTAACATGCTTTGTTTTGAGAGTCTTTTTCGACTATAAAACTTTGATACGAGAAATACCTTTGACATAACTACTGTCTACTTATATAAAACAAAAACAAATCCCATAGTAAAATTTGTAGTTATAGCATGCTACCTATTATTAACATATACATGTCGATATCAAAACCTAATTTCATTTGTTTTGGAATAGCGATTTGATCTTATCATACCAAGCGACGAGATCGTAATTATCGTCAACCGAATGAAATGTACGTTATCTTATTTAGTCTATATCTGGCCACAATGTTATTGGTTTCTAGCATGAAGCCAGTATTTACAAGAAAAAAGTAGTTATATTTCAATATTCAAGCTTTAACATTTTGAGGAAAGAATTCGCGAATATTTGAATGAACTGTGTCAAGAGATTTTAAAAGTAGATAACTCCAGATTATCATGGCTTTATAGCACTGTGACAATTTTTGAGCAACATCCGTTTTTAGCATCTTTTAGTTTGATACAAAAACAGAAAGTGCTGCTGGTATTTTAATAACACACAACTTTTTCTACATTATTATTATTTTCGCATATTCTTACCATGTTTTATATACGCAAGACTCAAATACTTCGTTAAGAACTATATTTTTATTGCCGTTCCATATCTCACATTCCAAATCATTAAGCACGTCTATGATTTTACTCCTATAGAGAATACTTATGTAAGCAGATTGAATATTATTAGTATGAAATTTGATCATCTTGTAAAATCCCAAAGTGTTATTTTTGCTAAGTCCGAGTATAAGAATAAGTTCAACCAGATTCTTTCGAAGCAATCGTTTTTCTCGGAAATTGGCATAAAATAGTTCAAGTATTGTATGTAATTATTGCCGTTGTCACAATTTGAAGGTTCTATATCCGCGTCTGCGTTTTCTTTCTTTTCTGCTGGAATAGGATGTGGACCCAAAGCAGCGATTACTATCATGATTGTTTATTTCAAAGCATAACAATTCCAATAAGTCCAATAAATACAAAAACCCCATCTAAAAGTAAAACATTTATAAATAAATTTTTATAAATAAACAAAACGTAGAAAATAACCTCTTCCGCTACAACCTTATTAATATGCTTCCTATATGTTTAAACACTATTGATGCTTATTGTACAATCATAATACACAAACAGTCGTATATTAGAAGCACGTATTGTCCATTATGCGAACCTGAAATTAAAAATATATTAATAGAAAAATTTGACGGCTAGTTTGAGTTTGGTGTCTTAAGCAAATTCGTAGCAAAGCATTAAATATTCCGGATTCGCGTGTCTAGATTGAACGATGTATATATTTTTGTTGGCTTTTAGTAAAAGGCACTAGGAGCATCGTCAAAATTTTTAAGTTTGAATTAACAAAATTTGAAATTCAACTCGATGTAAAACGCTAAGTGTGTCACCGAAAAAGAACTGAAACTCGCTGAAAATGTTAAACTAAATATAACATAAAACTGAGATGTGTAGTCCGATACTAATTGAACAAAAATAAAACATCATCGCATAAAGTCTTCAGGTAGCTTGTGATAATAGAAATTTGATATTTAACCTGCCGTACAAGTGATACAAATTATCGAGAGCTATAACAAATATAATGATTGGCCATTTCCAATTTACGAACCAAGCATATGGAGTAAAACATATAATCTATACAGGCATAATTTCAATGGTATTCACTAAAAGCGACACTAGTAAAATCAGTTAGACCACTCAAAATTTTAGAATTTGTGCGGTAAATAACGTAAAATAGCTTAAAGAGCGGAAACATGGCTAGTTGGACATTAAAAAAATTGGATGTGAAACACAGAACACTAATCCACATTGAGACCTACACTTTGAGGTATTGGTGAAACATTTCCGACCTTTATGATAAGTTGTTATTAACCCATTGCAGCATAAATTAATCCGTACTATATGCAACGTTGAAGAAAAGTTTGCCGCAGCGGTGGAATGAACTAGGATCTTTCGCTTGTGAGCTTTGTACGCTAGTTATGCAATCTAAACGCTGTTGCTCGGTTCCTCAAGGATCCTCACAAAGCGACCGAATAACAACGTTCGTACAAACGCACGCTGAAGGACACACACGACAAATGTATCGCCTCAATGTATACTGTATCATATTCGAGACAGTAAGCGGGAAAGGGTTAAAACCATGCATGGAAAAGTATTTGCATAGCAAAGTGATTTTATATAGTAACATGTGATCTAGTTACTGGCTGAAGTATGAAATTGATCGTTGGAAAGACCTATTATGCGGCTAACCAGGGAACGTATGGAGAAGCTGTTAATATATTAGCAAAATTGGTTGTCCAGTTAAAAACCTTAACATCTAGAGATTTTACTAGAGATGATACATGCGCATATTTTAATTCAATACCTTTAGCGGCCTATGTCACCTTGAGGGGACGGACGTTGTGTAGTTAGAAAAGGAACGTATGTGTGCGGGGAGTGCTTGAGGGCGGGAAGAGAGGTGGTATCCTCCCGCGACTTAGGATCAGCCTGAAAGGCTCATATAAAGTCCTTACCTAAGGCTAAGGCTGAAGCTTAGTGTATCGAGGACGGCATCAATTCGTCTCGTTAATTGGCTATACGTTAGCTTAATGGCGTCGCAACGAGGAAAGCAAATACACTTACTAATCCATTTCAGAGTCTTATATGTGGCAGTAAAATTATTGTGATTGATACCCAACCGTATGCTTTTTTGAAACTTAACAACTTAATGACATTCCAAAGCCTATCGGAGTTCAAAAGTGACCCATCTCATGTTTATGGCGATGTATGTTTACTAATAGTATAAGCTTTGGCAGTATTCCACAGTAAAACTGCAGTTGGGCATGGCTTCTAGTGGCAGCTTTTTCTCATTGTTAGTATACATACTTAGTATGTATCAAGCGCTTTTAGAACCACATATTTGTTCAATGTAGACAAGGTCAGTTAAACATGTTGGTAATTAATGTTCGCAATTACATTTTGGCAAAATCTAGCGTGATAAGCTCTATAGGTTTATTTTCACGAAAATGGGCCTTGTAATCTATCTTCTATATAAAAATGTAGTGACTGGCGAAGACGAGTTAAAACAGAATGATTTGGCTCGCTTGCAATAGAAACTCTACTCACTGCTCAGAAACTAAGTCTTATAAACAACAATTCGATTGCCATAGGCGAAATTCAGAATCGAGGTTATAATATATCTAATATTTAAAACTTAAGTACTCATGAAGCACTCGCCGGTTCCGCGTCCAACTTTCGAAATTTGAGAAAGTAGTGCTAGGTAACATTTCATCTCAGAAAGTTATGATGTACGAGCAAACGTGTAAAATTTTAACCTACGGTGTAGATGACAGTCTTTAAGGTATAAGGTATTTTGGGTCTGCTTCGTTAAACTAGGAGGTAGGCAAACTATGGCAGGTGACACAGCCACTTCATAGCTCTGCTTCAAATTATTCATTGTTTTCGTATATTGAATATTGAATTTTGTCCAGGGTGTCCTATAAAGCATGAAATATTAATAGTGTGTACGACAGCGTTCGTTATAAACCAACAATGAACACAAACCGGAAAGGAATTTGCTAGACCGTGTCAGGAACACTCATAGTTTTCTCTTTTGTTGTATAATCTATTACTGACTCCGGTTGTACAATATGATTATATATGACTATATGGCATACGAAACAGCAGGGAAAGCAATCCCAATGGTGGTGCTGTTATAATGACGTGAACATATCAGAACAAGTGTTCTGGTTGTATACGAAGCTGTAATAATGTCAAAGCTAGTTAACAATTAACTCAAGAAAACATACAAAATTGCAACCGTACTACCTGGGCTCATAAATACACTAAAATTAAAAGTTCTTAAAATTCACATTTATTTTCCGGAATGTCACGCCTGCAGAAAACATCTTAAGGATTCTGCAGATTTGTAGTCACAACAACTAATGTCGTCTTCGTTACACTATTATAACTTGGGTACTGGAAGATCTATAATTTACAATAGTTGTGAGCTGATACATTGTAAGGACGATGATAAGCAGGCATTACTCTTTATTTTTTGCCGCATGGCTGGCCGCATTTGACGTGAATATCTCCTGGAACTTGAATGGTTTGCCACCGCCCGCTTTCTTAGCATTTAGATCCGCAATCAGGACTTATATTTTGGTCTGAAAAGGCTACAGCTTAACAGTGCTCACCAATTAGATACGTCGATTGATGTACGAAGAATATTAATCGCATAAAAACTTAGCAACATCCACAAATTAATTCCTGAATTACAAACATTATAATCAGAACCATCAGTTTGATGTAGTTGTTAAATTTATTTAAACGAAGCACAATTAATATTTGCCGTTACCTAGGTAAACTCAGTCATGATAAATTTTAATTATAATTTATAAAAATTATTTTGGATATATTTTATGTAATGCGGGAACTACTACATAATGGAAGCATTGTGATTGTTAAAATTAAAAGTCGTCTGTATTTGGCCGGCCAAAACCATTAGGGTTCCGTTTTTCCGTTTCAAGATGAATCGTTCTAAAGCGGTTCGAATACTGTTCATACTAAATTTAAAATCAGCCTGGCCCAAACTTTCCGTCTAGAAATGGGCGTTATGGACATTTTTGTGAACTATAGTTACTTAGAATTTTATTCGCAAAATGACAAAAAGATTTGTTGTATGGGTCGCATTTCATTTTGATACGCTATGTTTTGGATGAATTTTAAAGAACAAACTTACTCTAGCAGTCCACCAGTAGCCTGAACAGAAACGAAATTTTAGGGCCCAAACTAATTTGGGGCCAAACACTTTAGGCGTTTGCCGACTTAAGATCACCTTTTGTGAGAAAGCCGTTTCAAAGTTACCATTTTAATTTAAGTGACATCTTTGAATGCATTTCGATATTCTGAATCGTTTACGTGGAATGAAATTAAGCAGTTTTATAATATTTTCTTTTATAAATAAATTAAAATTGATATAGCGTTGGTGAATAATTAAATTTCTTACTCGGTAACAAATAATACAAATACAACTTGTTAATCATTTCTATCTTGTGTAACACTAAATGCTGCTCACAGCAAAGAATTCTGGAAGCAGTACAATATGACTCAGTTATCATTTCTCCAATCCAAAATTACCCTATAATTACTATTACCAACATGTTAATATCGCTTTGCCAAAACGCGGCCGTACCAGACGGAAATAGTGTAGTAATGCACATTTCCGTCGGTTTTGTGATTTCTTGTCGGCTTGAGTTTACAAGATACACACGGTGAATCATGCAACATAGCTTTCTGCATAAACCTACACGAATTAGTCATAAGTTGCAGAACTAAGTATTATATAAGGCTGCACTGTTGTGTCAGATGGTGTTCGCTATAAATTCGTTCTTTCTCAGTATTTTATTTATTCGCGATATTTAAGGTGTCTGTCACTATTTTGCACGATTAGTAAATTATTTTACTTTGAGTGATAGCGGTGTCGTACGAACCGTGCTTTATCACTGGTTACTTTGGCTTGTCTACGATATGTTGTGTTAAATGTTTAACTACTTAGAACGCAAAGAGTTTAATTTGCCCAATTATACATTACGATACGCTGTGGTAGATTAAATTGGACATGTCTCAAGCTCGCTCAGTTTGTCAACATCCATTAAAGGCCCATGCCACATAAGCAATATGTCGTTCAGTAGATAAGAATGTTTGGATGGTCGTTGACCGACCCGAGTTCACGTAAAGTTCCTTCATTTTTCGCGGTAATCACAAAATGTGCGCGTACGCAAGCTGCGTTCGTACGTTACGGAGGTCCTACTCGCGGTTCGTCAGGCAGCAAATACCGTTGGCAGAATTCAGACTGCGAAATTTTGTGCGATTCAGTTGATAGTTTTGGAAAAGAACAAGCATATTATGTACGCGCATAAAGTGTGCTGACGCATCAATTAAGAATGCTTAAATTTTGAGCTCAGAGTTGAGAAAAAAATTTCATCAAATTTTGATCAAAATTTGAATGTAATCTGTAATATATTGCTTCAATATTTTAACCCAAATGTTCGGTTCAAAAATTTTCACGATTTGTTCGTTGTCTGTCATAGACTAAAGCAATGCGCTACAAAAGTTTAAGCAGCATTCAATCGATTAAATTCACCGAATATGCAAAAAACTATTTCAAACTTTGATTAACTGTTGAGTTCAAATTTGGATAAAAATTTGATCAATGTTTGAGCTCAAATTTTGAGCAAAAAGTCAGCGTGTAAACGCAGCGTTAGCCTTATTTTTTCTTTGTATAAATTCGCTTTTACTCAGTACTATATCGAAATTTTGGAATTCCAAACATAAGATTTCGTATTTTAGGCTGTATATTCAATGTTCAGATACAAATCAAGATCAATATATAATGAAACTCGGAAAATTGTTCTGAATGTCTACTAATAGATGGTAGATCTTTTAGTTTATATGAATACAATTTGCCAAGGGCAACGTCTACTTTGTTTGGTTTGCACAAAAAGTATATCTATGATGAGATATCTCCAGATTGGTTAACCATTTTTTGTCTGTACGAGCTTTTAAACCTATAATTGTGGCATGCTCTATGGTCAAATATGTGATAGTCAACGTTTTAAGAGCATATAGACCTCCGTAATATACGCAGAAGACATAGGACACGATTTTTGTATATTCCCGCGGTACAATGTTTCAACATGCGCATTGGCGTTATTTCAAGCGGCATCATGTAAATGTTAACTTTTCACCGTTTTCGACTGCTACTCATAATGAAAGTTTTTGAGAAAACATTTTCCAGAAGGAGTTCTTTATGCAGAAATTTTACGAGTAGTGGTAATAAGCGTCTGCGGATTGTGGACTTCTTCCAACACTTGATATGACATTTTTCAACACATGCCTCAAAATACAATTCCAACAAAACATATTGCCTACTGCCTTCAAATACGTCGCTAACAAATTAAGCTAAATCTGTAAATGTTAACTTTTCACCGTTTTCGACTGCTGCACGTAATGAAAGTTTTTGAGAAAACATTTTCCAGAAGGAGTTCTTTATGCAGAAATTTTACGAGTAGTGGTAATAAGCGTCTGCGGGTTGTGGACTTCTTCCAACACTTGATATGACATTTTTCAACACATGCCTCAAAATACAATTCCAACAAAACATATTGCCTAATGCCTTCAAATACGTCGCTAAACAAATTAAGCTAAATCTGTAAATGTTAACTTTTCACCGTTTTCGACTGCTGCACGTAATGAAAGTTTTTGAGAAAACATTTTCCAGTGGAGTTCTTTATGCAGAAATTTTACGAGTAGTGGTAATAAGCGTCTGCGGGTTGTGGACTTCTGCCAACACTGGATATGACATTTTTCAACACATGCCTCAAAATACAATTCCAACAAAACATATTGCCTAATGCCTTCAAATACGTCGCTAAACAAATTAAGCTAAATCTGTAAATGTTAACTTTTCACCGTTTTCGACTGCTGCACGTAATGAAAGTTTTTGAGAAAACATTTTCCAGTGGAGTTCTTTATGCAGAAATTTTACGAGTAGTGGTAATAAGCGTCTGCGGGTTGTGGACTTCTTCCAACACTTGATATGACATTTTTCAACACATGCCTCAAAATACAATTCCAACAAAACATATTGCCTACTGCCTTCAAATACGTCGCTAACAAATTAAGCTAAATCTGGTCTATAAACATAAATTCAATCATAACGGCACGTTTCATTCGATTATATACTAATGTTTTTATACGATTAACATATTTATGGAATATTGCAGCTGAATTAACTTATTCTAACATATTTGCACAAAATACAAATTAATTTTAAAGTCATAATGGACGGTCCGTTGAAGTCGCCAAAATCACACAATATCCCTCGATATCAATATTCTGCGCTAACATTTTCCGAAGAGGATCCTCGGTATCAATGCTGCAGCGTCCATTTAACCTATTGGAACTTTATTTTGGCTGTCATTCAAATTGCCGCTGTGGCGTACAACGTTGTTATAACAGCGTTGCTTCTTCCAAAAATCGCTGGTCAGAATAATTCGTTTATTATACAGAGCAGTGGTTTGGCGGAATTTCTATGGGCTTTCTTCTATATTTTTGCTATTGTTATGAGCCTTGTTGCTGTATGGCGAGTCGAGCCGTTCTACTTAGTTTCGCTGTTCCTAGTTCAAGGTAAATGGCAATTTTTTAATTTTAGTTTTCAATATTTTTGTGTGTATGGATTGATATTAAGTAAAACAATCTTTTTTATGTTAAACTCGAGCGCGTGGCATTATAAGTTTATAAGAGGTACAAATATGTACCGAAAGAGCGTTTGCGCTTCGGTAATCACCGATTAAAGCTTAGTTTAATACTTATGGACCTAAAAATAATCTAGGGTTTCGGATTACACGTGCCATACCTATATTTAAGGTTATAATAATGCCGCATATCGCTAGCCAAAATATGTTACATATTTACCACCTGACATCGCCTTTACGGCTTCTTAGATCGTCATTGTGACATTCCCGTATCACACATTGCCCGAATCACACATATCTTTATGTACGATTTTGGCGAAGTTTTTTAAATTGTTATATACTAAAGGTTTGTGTTGGGTTCCTACTGTGGCAATAGAATACTCTGTGAGTGATAGGGGGATTTCAAGCATGATACAACTGATTGCCGAAAATATGTTAGTCTATCGACCTCGGACCCAGTTCGGACGTACAGTGCTGATATATGTCATATCACTTTCGAACATTAGTAGGGCAAAGCTACGGTTCATTCACACCTCTCAGATTGAGTGGGGTTGAGTAGTATAGATACGCATCGAGTCCGCTGCATTTCACTGCAGAATTTATTTAGCTCCATAAAGATGAAGTTACACCATAAAGATTCTACATATGTTAAGCCGCCACGTTGCCATCCCATTTTTGTCATGTGAATATTTTTATTCAAAATTATATCGAAAAAACAGCTTTATATTGGCGTTCCAAAACTTCATAAATGAAATAACTTTTGACAATCATTTGCTATACTGTAGAAGCTAATAGTATAGTCAGTTGTAAGCGGCTTGTCCTCTTCCTGGCATCAGCAACAGTAGGAGCAACCATTGATTGCTCGTCCTGTTCGAATCTTATTGCCTATGGGCGACCCGATACGTGCTACCCCTTCCGCACAAAAAATTTGGTATGTTGTCCCTACAATTTTACGGAGCATAAGACCAAAAATGACCTCATTATTATTTAACAGGTGCATGAGTATGTCCTGAGTGTCATACACTTCTACAATTTTTGTTTATTATGAACTCTTGGAGTTCTGTGTCTCGGACGATTGCGCAGTGAAATCAACATCATGACTGTGAGACATGTATCATTTTAATGCTTGCCTCATCTTAGCATCAGCAACTCGTCGAATAGTTTTCACACCAACCAGCAATTCACCAAGCAATAGACTATGGCAGGACGTGTGGGTTGACCAGCTTGCTGAAATTGATTGATTGCTCAATCTGCAGGTGAATGATTCGCCGTGACATTTATCCACAGAGTAATATCAACCTAAAGTTAAAACTAAAATCTCATATATATTATTTAATTTAAAATTGCTAATTAAAGCAGGACTATCTGTTTTACAAGTCGAAACATTTTTTGGTAGTTCAATTCCTTTATTTATGCACATTTTGCATAGTTTTCTACATATACCAGTTTTTAACTATATAATTCGTTGTTTCAGGTTTAACGTTAGCAGCTGGCCTTGTTCAATTTGGTTTTCTCGTAACACTAATTAATGTTATCGAAAAAGATATTAACCTAATTCTTATCCTTGCGATTAGTGCATTAGTGACAATGATGGAATGCTACTTTATAATTTTCGGTGCTTGGATGTTTGACTATCTTAGAGTCAAACAAGCGCATGCCAATATGTTAAATTCACGTGATCAGTCCAATTTCAAAACGATTGGTAGCGCTGAAATTTCTGCGGATACAAAGATCGTTCCAGTGATGGTGTAAGAGTCAAATTAAAGTTGAAGCTTTAGCGTTGAAATATTTGCTTGAAATTTGCCGCAGTTTAAGATTATTAAATACAATCTTAATATAAAGTGTATGTTCGTCCTTATTTATATTGCATTCACCATGCCGACATTCCACAACTTCATAATGGAATAATATTTTTCTCATGTGCTTGGATGATATTAAAGCGAGCATCAAGGATTCAGTGATGTCAAACACAAAAAGAATATTAAAATAATGTTTAAAACATAAATGCACCTTTAATAATGAGAATATTATAATTATATTGCCTATAAAGTTACGATTATGAGCTCAGTGTATACCATTCTGGATCAGTTTGAAATAGGATTGTAGAAATTTTGTTGTACTTTTAACTGTTAATGCTGCCCAACTCGTTCAGAAACGTTGAGGACAATATAGGTCGCAGCAAAAAGACAGCGTCAAGAGGAACAAAATTTTTTAGCTACAGCTGAGCGTATTCCTACCTATTTCGGTATGGTCACAGAACAGAGAATATGTAACTCATAAGTTACAAAGGCTTTGATTGAATATATTACATTTATGAATGTAGTATATTCTCATTTACGTTTATACATGGATTATGGTTTAGGGTTTATAAATAATTTTATATTGACGTATTTAACGTTTTTCAGGTTGGTACCTGGAAAACGTTTGCTACGTCGCCAAAATAGAATTATTTATGAACCATAAGCCATAATGCCATTTATTGTTTACCATTTCAGTTTACTTGTAAACTTGGCAACGTATAGCTAATGCGATACTCATCTTCTCTAATGACATATTCAAGAAATTTAACTACGATCATTCCAATTTTATTTGACCATACATCATTGCATTTTTTCAAACATTTGCTAGACATTGTCGCTTACATTAGTAATTTTAAATGCTGTAATTTTGTGAAATTGCGTCTAGATTTCACGGACCACAGATATGAGGATTACTGAGTTTGAATCCCGGAATAAAATACAGATTCGTCTGATTTAACTGCTAAGTGTCAGTGATTGCAGGGTTTCGGACGTTTATCTTATATAAATAGCTTTGTTTTATTCGTTGCCATTTCTATTTAATGATATCCAAGCATGGCAAATTTAGTTATTGAACCACCAGCAATAGTTTGCATGCCGGCGGGACATAAATACCACTTGTAAAATGAACGAAACTTTACTAAATTTATTGAAGCTAATTTTTGTGTAATTGAAAAAATAGTTAACATAAACAGCAAATCATATTAAAATTGGCCCCTATCGATAATGTATGTAGGCAGTGACAACAGGGCCCATAAACTTAAACAATTATGTAAAATGTTTATCGCTAAACGGATAAATCCATACAAACCAATTTAGAAAAAACCTAGTACTTCGTTGCAAGAATTCTTCAATCTTTACAGCAATTTCTGTAACAAATTCCCAAATATTTAATTTTTATCGTATACCAGCAGTAAAAAACGAATCGCTAGATATACCAGTTTCAAGACTTTATTCAAGTATGTCAACTCTACTAAGGGGTTTTTTCTCCAGATTTGTTAGTGTTTAAAGCTACAGGAATATGGTTCATACCTTGTTCAAAACCACGAGAAATCAAGTAGTGTCAACTCTGCAATTCTGTTCGACCGACTATTAGTAATATAACCGGGAAGTACAGCAAAACGTCGGGAGTGATATAACGAAATCGCCGGTCCAAACCAATGGAGAGGAGACACATCCTCGTTGTTGAGTGGTGATAAGATGGCTCTTATAGTATTTTCCTAAGGCAAAGAAGAATTGTAATGTTTCGGATTTGGGTAATAATATTTATCAAATTTTTATTGCATCGAAAGTAGCACATTTCTCACTTATAATTACGCAATTAGTTTACAATCTCATATATAGTCGACAGAAGTTGACTTTATTGTTCAGTTCATACAATAATTGTTAGGTCATTTATATGTGATATGCTTTGCATTTATTGCTCAATATGTTAAGATGAAATGGTTTTTCTGCCAATTTTTGCAATTGCGTTTTATTAATACGTTTTTAAATAAAATTATGTACGGTTGTATAATTTCGTAACGGAAAGTAGCTAATTAGATGCTGGGCTATAACTTGGTTGGTTAGCATTATCTATTTGGTTTTATAGGTCTAGGATTTTTTATGCAACATACTTATTTTTTGGAAAAGACAACAAGTTTATTTGGGTATGGGTGTGGCAACCACCTCATGGTTCCATGGGGAGGGGGGTAGCAGCCATCAGGTCGTCAACCGTTTATCATAGCCCCAGCAGCCACTAGCCCTAATCTCGCTGGGTATTGGCGAACTGATAGCTGCTGCCCTAAGGAACCTTTGGGAGGAGACGGGAGGGGGTAGCCGATACCCCATTCCCCCAAAGTAACGGGAGATACCCCGTATAACCTTCTACCACGTAAAGTACATTAGAATTACCGAGTGTCATACTCTTCGAAAAATTCTTATTTATGAATACTTGATAATAATTTTTAAAACAGTTAAGTAATTAATTTTGCAAATTTTATGGAAACGCCTAAATCTAGATTTCCGGAAGCAAATATTTCTCAGCACACAATTAATGCAAGTATGTACTAAAATCTGATAACGATTTCTAGATTACACATATTGCTACAACTTACGAAATCTCGTAGTTATGTCATCCTTCGAGTTTAGGAACTATTGGCATCAAATGATTTATTAAAAAAATTATGCGTTTACATAAACACAAGGGTAAAATAGCATTTATTATAGTTCTCTGACGCGATGCGGACGATACTGAATATTGTAACGCTAGAATGGATTAGGCTATTATGTTTCGTGTTTTGAAAAGACAAAGTTGTAAATACATAGCTAAAACTTAATGTATTCCTAAAACAAAAACAGCCAACACTACAAATACATTATTCGCAGCGCCCTTCACGGTAAGTTGGGCTCAAGCAGGTATGCAGGATGACGTCAGCGTGAAATTGGCACTATATATACAACGTAAACATAATGCGCAGAAACCTGATATTAGGCATGTATTTCTGTTTTATCTATACTACAAAACCATTGACGTAGTAAAGTTTTATGAAAACATGTAATTCACTCAAACAAGTAATAAAAACAAATATATATAGTTCGGCTTGAAATATTTTTTCTTTTTAGTACTGTAAGCTAACCAAAGTTCATACAATAACAAATGAAACCGGCGTGTTTGAAGGTTTTGTTATTCTAAGTATGTTAGTTACAGCCTTTTTCACTGCTTTTAAACGTATAAATTTAGTACGCACTTATATACGCATCAGCATATACCACTATCGGTGATTGTTCTCTTATTTCGAAAAAGCGATCAAATTGTACATATAATTTAGCCACCTGCTGTATTGCCATGTAAAACCGTATAACAGCCTGCGACCGAAATCTGTTCGAACGTACAGTTATTGATCACCTACAACTGGACTCGTCATGATTTAATGCTACCCAAACAAACCTTAGTACGACAGTGTACTCAACGCTTCCATATTCTAATGACTACAAACTTGTGAAAGGTACAAACATTAAGGATTGTCCACGTTCGCTTGCTAAAAGTAAAATGCCTTCAGATCATCCACGCAAACTGTATAACAGCTTACGACCTAAATCTGTTCGAACGTATAGTTATTGATCACCTACAACTGGACTCGTCATGATTTAATGCTACCCAAACAAACCTTAATACGACAGTGTACTCAACGCTTCCATATTCTAATGACTACAAACTTGTGAAAGGTACAAACATTAAGGATTGTCCACGTTCGCTTGCTAAAAGTAAAATGCCTTCAGATCATCCACGCAAACTGTATAACAGCTTACGACCTAAATCTGTTCGAACGTATAGTTATTGATCACCTACAACTGGACTCGTCATGATTTAATGCTACCCAAACAAACCTTAATACGACAGAGTACTCAACGCTTCCATATTCTAATGACTACAAACTTGTGAAAGGTACAAGCATTAAGGATTGTCCACGTTCGCTTGCTAAAAGTAAAATGCCTTCAGATCATCCACGCACATAGACAGGACTACATACCCAATAGTACCGGATATAATATACTATTGGACAACAAACGTGTTTTTTCAATAATGCATTTTTTCAGAACGTTTTACAATTTCACTTGATAATCTTATGATGTAATGCTCCTCTAATATTGCATGCTATTTCAGTATTATGGTATGCTACAGAGAAACGCATCTCGATACAGTATTGTTTGTAAAATGTGTCTCAAACAAAACATGGATTCCTTGAATTTTCAAATTTCTTATATTGTTCGGTTGGTGGAAAATGTGTTAGCTCTTACCTGCAAAGTGCTTTCTCGTTCTCCTTGTCTCTCGAAGAGCGCACCATTACTCATCGTGAAGAATTGAGTAAAACATTGGGCGTGTAAATGTAGCACTGTGACAAATAACCGAGTGTTACGTATTATATGTATATTAGACCAATGTTTTAGCAAAGAGCTTGGCTAACACGAGGCGTACATAAAATACATAGAAGGCACATGTGTACAAGGTCGGTCAGCCTGGGCATGCATGGTCACGGTGAGGGGGTTAGATAGATCCGGACGGGTGATTTTTGAACTTTTTATTGGGGATCATAATTTTTCCCAATTTTTTGTGATACGTAACTGAACGAGAGACA
>JASANE010023211.1:0-138191 GCA_030248225.1 Trileptium ribeirensis
GGACATTGCGTTTTGGAAGTGCTCAATGCAGCAATGTCACGTTGTTACATGGCCTGTCCACAGCCCTCCGAAAGGCGGGGGGAACTCCGGGGGTCCCATGTTCATTCTCATGGGAAGATTAAAAATGGGAGTGATTATTTTACTTAAAAATACTATATACATATTTCGATATTTTCAAGCATTTTTACTACCGTCAATGTATTTTCAAGCTAGAAAACGATATTTTAGCATTATAAATAGTGGTAATTAATAAAAACCAACTTGAAAACAAAAAACATAAATTTTTAGACATAAAATTTTTTTGGAATTTGTTGAACATGGGGGTTCGGTGGAGTGGGGGACGGGGACGGACATGGGGGAAAATCTCACGAACATGGGGGATTTGGAAAGTGGGGGATCCCCCCGCTGAGGACAGGCCAGGTTACAGATGCAAAAATAAATATAGATACGGCTGCAATAGCGGTTGCGACCACGAGGTTAGCGAGAAAGCAAATAGCGATAGCACGGAGAGCCACGACACACTATAGTGTGCAAAAATCCCCTCCCACCCATTTTCTAGAAGGATCGACGGCTAACACATTATTTATGGCTGTGTCACACTGCACCCACACAAAGCAATATATATCACTCATTTATATCTGCAGCACCAGCTACCATAACAACTGTTAAGCGCAAGGAGCAAGGATACCGTTTGTCATGTGTGGATACGGATATTTTGTATCCGAATTTGCTAATTATGATTTTAAACTCATACATCCCACAGAACAAGTTTTCGTACGCTCCTACAACTTTGTGTTGCGACTTGTCATGATATGATAAATTTTATCTGATTTATAGGTCATCTACTTGTAAAACAAGTTCGTGCTTGCTTGAAAGGTAAACAGAGTTTCCTTGTTGGACTGACTTCCCCAAACTGCCTCGAAATTACCTGGGTCGAACTGGGGAGGGCACCTGGGCACCAGAAATTGGTGCTGGCCCAGCTGAACTGGGGGAACTGAAAAACATGAAAATAGTGTGTGAAGCGCTGATTCACAGTAAATATGAGATAATAATGCACATTATATAGTAAAACCCTATCGACTGACGCTATTTTATTATTTTAGCCTCACAGTGCATAAAATTTAGGGATTTGTTTAATCCCACAAGATAATCTGGCTTATTTTTTTTATACCTCACAGGGAAAAATTTGCCCATTTTTATCCGTGTAGAAAAATTACCTTGTAGGGGAAATCTGAATTGGGGGAAGCGAAAAATATATACGTGGGCAGCCTGAGTTGGAGGGCTCCTTGGGGAGGCCGAAATACCTGCCCTCCTTCTCCGTTGAAAAGCCTGCTGAAACTGGTATCCCTTCACGACTTGTGCATTGGCAACTCTGACTGCGATTGCCAAGAAACTGAGATCAGCACCCGCACCTTAAGTATAACTTGGGGACATTACTTCCTTAACATCCGATTTATAAACTGCATAATTACGAGAACATCAAGTAAAAACGACAGAAATTCTAAATTTGTATATTCTGCATTACATTGACTTAGAACACCAACTACATCTTGTATAGCCTATAAAATGAATTCATTGTATCACAGGGTTGCCACAATATTTCAGTTGCCAATTTCCCATTTTCGGATCAAATTTGCCGTTTTTAATGATTACCATGTAAAATGAAACAAAAATGCTAACACTATGGAGCTCCCCAACCGTCTGCGTACATTTGAATATATGCCAAAAATTGCACCTGATGAAAATTTACAGGAAAGTTTAAGTCCTCAATAAATTTAGTAACACTACCGAGATTGCAGAACGTAACGAAGCATAGGTACATCTACGCCTTTTACGTGCACAGCCAATCAGCTCTCGATAGCATACGTCGATATGCTATATATATGTAAATATCACAAAATACCGCACAAGCTAAAACAGAACTAACATCGGCAATAAGTTTCCCATGCCCCAAAACCCCCAAGTACAAGCTAACAGCCTCCCAGGACGTAACAGTAAAATTAGGAAATTTGGGTCGATGATTCATGGCGGCGTCATACCTCCGCCCGTACCCATAGAACAAAGAGCAAAATCAACACAAGCAATGAGTTTGCCATGCCCGAACACTACCAAGCAAATCTTTTCAGCCGCCCAGGACGTCAGATCAAATTTTGGGTCGAGGAACCACGGGGTGCCATACCTCTAACCCCATGAACCGGAACCTTAGTCGAATAACAAAAAAGAGACATCGCTATTTATCATTTAATATGAAATAAAAACAAGGAGAGAAAAAAATCGAAAGGTATTGCTCTATGACCCCGAACCTTGGGGGCACCATACCCATGTAAGCATGGGTCACAGAGCAAAACCAACACTAGCAACGAATTTCCCATGCTCGAAAACCACCAAGTGAAAGAGTCAGCCGTCCAGGACGTAAGAAACAAATTTTGGAATTTTGGGTAGAGGAACCATTGGGGCACGATACCTCAAAGTCCATAACACTAGAACAGAGAGTTAATCGAAAACAAAAAAGGCAACGGCATTTATCATATACTATGAAATAAAACCAACCAGAGAGAAATTCGATAGTTAAGATAAAAATAACCTTGCTTCCGTGAAGGGCACTAAAATGAGGCAAAAAACCCACATTTCGACTCCAGACCTCAAATCAACAAACGCTAGTGGATCTACAAGCTAAACCGCTATGCCGGTTCGAATGAGCCCAATACCGTGAAAATCGGTATGGTAAATAAGTCTTTCGACAAAACGACAAAAAATCAGCATATACAGAAATTTTTGGTCATATGATTGATGAACATTAGTTACAGGTTAGGCATAGATTCTGTTAAAAATACCTTCTTCCTCACCGAGCACCCATAATTTATCCATTAAAAAGTTTAATTCTATTTTAAAGGGAAACTTTTATATATACATAGTGATTCAGCGGTTATAGAAAATATAATTTTCGGAAATTTTTATTGTAATAAAATTTCATATTTCACTAAAATGAGTACTCGAAACCTGTGTTCCCGGGCGCCATGATATATCGAGGTCATCTATATATAAGTCTGATGCGTAAATAGGGACACCCTAGCCTAGTATGATGCTTTGTTGCTGAAAACTATTTTCGTTTGTATATAAATAAACATAACAGCAGTGAGCCACCGGAAACGGAACCTAGTCTTATCAATACGACAAAACAACAGGCAGCATTAATAAGTCAGGCAGGGCATGAACCGGATCAAATGGCTCTAAACTGGTGGAGCTGGATTTTGCCAGGAAGTGTGAACTGGTGACCTCTGGACTGAACTAAGCAACGAACGGGAGAGTCGAAATTCTAAGACTCCAAAATTTAATATTTTTAGTGAAAAACGTGTTTATCGAAGTTAAAACTAACTTTTCAACTGGTTTTGTGTTGAAATAAATCAAAGTTTTAACCTAAGAAAGAAATTTTTGCAAAAACATTTAGTCAATTTTTATGTCAACTAGGCGGTGTTTCTACCGTGGAAAAGAAAAAAATTTGCCAATGTGTTTTACCAGGATAGCCAAAATTTTGCCAGGAGGCCCCAACCGAGGGACACGGGTTTTTTGCTAAACGACACCGAAAAATACCAACCACCAAATTGAAGAAGCTGGTAGTGTTATTTTACCTGTTATCCAGAAAACAGAGATCCAAAAACATGACACCGTAACTTCGATTCATGCAAAAATTAGCCCAAACCGGTAGCCGAATTTTTCCGAGCTTTGCTTTTAAACTAAGTTCGAACATTGATAAAAGAATATACGTTAATGTTTCGTAGTGATAAGATTGGTTAATCGCAGAAGGGCATATGAGTCAGTCATACTCTAGGGCCATTTAAATCACTGAGATACGGCCACAAGAATTTGAAGTAGATCTAATTTTCATCAAATTGAAAAACCCCCTTTAAAGACAAGATCAATGTGAAGTTTTTCAAAACATTGCATATCATAGACCAATTATTTGAACAACAGTGCCAATTCCGCTGCATGTTTCCTACCTCAACATACAATACTCGAAGACGCGCTACAAAAAACGGATTCTTACCAAAAAACATCATGTAAAGGAATTTGAACAAAAATTTTATGGACGCGAATAAACCTTCATAGTTTGGAAAAAATTAAGAAAATTTTGAACAATTAACCAACAAAAAGTTTGCTTGGAGCAACGTTCATTACCCGGGGTTATTTTAGGCCCTCCCAGATAGGGGTCAGGAAACGGAAAAATTTACTGACCCCTAAGGGGTCAGTGGCAAGGGGTCATTTCGGAAACTAGGGGTCATGACCCCTTAAGGGGTCAGTAATTTTATAAAAATTAATACAATATATTTTTTCTTTCAAGTGTCCAACATACCTCTATGGCGCTGGTTTTTTCAGTTTTGGCCATAATATTTATATATACATGCATAAGGTTTGGTGACCAAAATAATTGATCGTTTAGCCTACGATATGCGTGTATATATTGTTACGTATTTCAGACTTACGTTATACAGGTTTTTAAAATCGAAATATTACCGTTTTTACAATTTAACAATTTTTTCAGCCATTTTTTAATTTTCTAGTGACCCCTTAAGGGGTCAATTTTTTGAAAAAAAAAACGTAAATTTTAAGGGGTTGTTTTTGCGAAAAAGTAGGGGTCGGTGTCCATGGGGGGAGCTCGCCGGGAGGGGGAGGGAGCCGATCCTTGGGGTCGCCCCCTCCCCCCTCTAAAATAACCCCGGATTACTGCGGTCCCTATAAACTCAACCATACTGCAGTTATATATGTATGACGGCTAGTGAGCTTCCAACAAAGCAGTGACAGCGCAAGGACCCCACAACCCCGCGACCAGGGATCTCTCACCACAATGGTGTAATCATTTCAGTCACGTTTCAATTTTCCCCAATTTTACTAGTAACTCTATCGAGATTGCAGAACGTAGTGAAGCATACGTACACCTACGCCTTTTTCGTGCACAACAAATCAGCTCTCCACAGCATTCGTCGATATGCTATATGTGAACATCACACAAGACCAGCACAAGTTACAACAAAACTAATAACTAATAAAACTAAAACCCCCAATTGTAACTTTCCAGCCTCCAAGCTTCAGAAGAAATTTTCTAATTTTGGACTAGGAACCATGAGGGTGCGATACCTCAAACACCATAGCTAAAAAACCGGACCCTTAATCGAAAAACAAAAAAGAGGCATCGGCACTTATCATTTTACTGTGAAATAAAACCAGCCAGAGAAGGAAATTCGAATGTTAAGATAAAAATAACCTTGATTCCGTGAAGGGTACTAAAACCCCCTCATTTTGCCCTCTCACCCCGAACCATGGGGCGTCATACCCCCGTATCCATGGGTCGCAGAGCAAAACCGGCACCGGCAATGAGCTTCCCATGCCCGAAAACCCCCAGGTAAAACTTATCAGCCGCCCAAGACGTCAGAACAAATTTTAAAATTTTGGGTCGAGGAACCATTGGGGCGCCATACCCCCGTACCTCAAACCCCATAAATCCAGAACCGGAACCTTAATCCAGAAACAAAAAAGAGGCATCGGCATTTATCATTTTACTATGAAATAAAACCATTCAGAGAAAAAAATGCGGTAGTTACGATAAAAATAACCTTGCTTCCGTGAAGGGTACTAAAATGGGGCCAAAAAGCCCACATTTTGACCCCTGATCCTGGAACCAGACACCAAATCAAAAATGCTTGGGGATGTACACGGTAAACCCACTATGCCGGTTCGAATGAGCCCAACATCATGAAAATCGGTTCAGGCGTTCTCGAGTTACGGCCGATCACACACATACAGACAGAATTTAAAAGATTTCACCCCTACAACACACAATCTCCCCTACGTTTCACTACGTTCTGACTAAATATTTCCAAAATTTTGAGCGCGTCGCGGGTACGCGGTACAAAATGTCCAATTATCAAGGTCCTCATATCACAGTTTGAGTGGGGGGAGGGCTCACAACATAGTTTGGGCCCACTCACATCGTGGTTTGGACTCGAAAAGTGGTTTGAGGGCCCTTACATGTTAGCGCCGGCCCTGTAAGAAAGGGATTTAATTCAGCCCCATTTTCTCGAACATCGCATGCCGTCCATACCGTATATCTAGTTACGCTACCCCGGAAACAAGAGTTGCTTAAATAGCAGTAAAACCAAAGAACCAGTTACAAACTAACCTTCGCTTAGCTTGTGGAGAAACCGCCGTAACGGTGCGCACCTTCGATAACTTAGTTGGCGTAGAATAACACAAATTAGCGGACGCCGATGCACTGCCTCGATAAACTGTTGATCCCGAACTACCACAAGCATCATAATCAACATCCTCGGCATCATCGGACGACGACACAGCCGTATCGCTATCAGCACAGTGCAGTTTGCCGTTTTCCCGATTGATATTACAAAATACGTCAAGCATAATTGTGTCGTATTTTTTAAACAGGGCTGCCGAAACGCCAAAATTCGCTTCCACTTTTCGTACCTAAATTGTATGTGGTATGTCATACAAAGGGAAAATAACAGTCTGTGACGTAGATAGAATTTCGAAAAGACAGGACAAGTCCTGCCAATATCGGTGAAAAGGACTGTGTCTAAGAGAAGTGTCCAAAACAAAAAAAACATTTTTATCTTATACATTCTCTGATGCCTAGTAACCGAAATGGTCTTTACAACCGCTCGGTCACCGCTCCGACTACGGCTGATGTGTGGCCATTCACAATCAATTGGTGACATCTCATTGACAATTCTAGGTGGCCACACCTAGGTAATTCAGGTCAAAAGGCTAGAAAATTCGTATATTACCAACTACCGTAGGGCATTTAGTGCACTTAATTACAGAAAAATACACAATTTTTGTATCAAAATCCAGCCTATAGGAAAACGCATAATACTATTACGCCACAAAAATATAGTCCTATAGTTGGTCTTTTGCTACTTTGGGCGCTGGGCAAACTGAAGGCTGCGACGGCGGCGGTGCAAAGTGCATACGAATTTTTAATCGTTTCTGAATTGTAACTTGTGGCGGTTAATATGTCAAATTTGACTGTTACTTAACAAGGTAGCAAGATTCTGTTTCTGGTTCTCTCTTTTTGCTTGTTCGTTATTCAATTATTATTAGAAAAGTACAAATTTCACTGTAGTTAAGAATTTGCGGTCTAGACGTTCAGTACGTTTCTTTATGTGTGTATAAACCTCGCCAATATTCAGTTTAAGTTCCTTACCGTCAGATTACATTTTTGACAAAATTCAACTTTTCGTGCCACGATAAGACAAAAATAAAAATTTAGCTGGTCGAAACGTGGATGTGACTATGACCATGCTAATAATACATTGTGTAAGTGCTGACGATAGGCATAAACTTGCCAACCTTAGTTATCCAAAAACAGTTGCGGCTTACAAATGGTTTAAATACTTAAATTATATACGGATAAACTGCAAAGACTGAAATTGATCATATGAAAGCTACAATACTCTAGATGTGCCTTTTGGAGGTTTTATCCCGATTCGATACACACAGGTCCGACCACGGGGGGCAATGGGGGTACCCCGGGATACATGGCTAAAATGGGCCATTTTTGCTCATAACTTGGTAACCCTTGAGCCCATCTAAATCATTTTGATATCGAAATATGTGTCCTAGGAAACTTTATTTATGGGTGTATAAATCGTTTTGGTCGAGTACCTATGGTGCATCGGGGACTTTAGCAAATGACCAAATTTCCAAAATTTTGATCAAACTTTGACGAGGTGTAGCTATAAAACCACTCAAGCAATTCGAACGAAATTTGGTGTGTGGATAGAGCTACTGAGGGACTACCTGCACTGTGTCACCATATTTGATGTAGGATAGCTGGGTCAATTGGTATTTGAGGCCAAAGTTGGGTTCGACGCCATATATAATCATCTGTGACATTACCACTTCTAACCGCATATTAATAGATTAGTGGCTCAAAATAAGTTAATATAGGTTTTCATGGGTGCTGATTTCAAATCTTCGCTATATTTAAACGTATGTCTTCGTGTAGAGGTTGAGCCATAGCAATCGTTGAGACAAGGCGAGTGGTGCGACAGGGAAGAATGTCATGCGGTCTGTAGCAAATTCTGTGTTTTCTGTTACTATGCTTTTGTTAAGATTCCTATATATACATAAATTACATACATATGTTGTTCACGATTCGTAGCCAATTCTGAGGTAGAGTTAACCTTCTTAGGGTGCGTATTAGATATCTGACAATCAGTTTTGCTGCTTCCATGCCTTATCGAACAGCAGATTAATAATATTTTTGGTTAGTTACATCTTTGTTTCGTAACAGGAATATATTTTTTGATGAGTTGTTCCACTGTATGTTAACGTTCCAGTTTCTCATTTCTCCGAATTCATATACTTGGCATGTCGCCAAGATTTTAGTTAATCTACTGCATGGCAGAGATGTCCATACAAATAATTCAAAAGCCTATATTTAGAAAGTAATATTCCACATAATTCCAAAACAATATGAGTGGTTCGGAAAAGTTCATAGGTCTGGAACAGTCCGGACAGTCGTTTTAAAGCGATCCGGACCGCGGCCACCACTAATTGAAATCGAGCGAGCGCAACAAGCGGAGTTTCCATAAGTACAGGCTAATTGGGAAATTCTCCGCCTGTTGGTCGCATAGCGCTTCAGACCGATTTTTGCATTTTTTATTGACAGATTTTTTTATTCTATTCGTAATGAAATAAAATTATGCGGCTTATAAAATATATTCGCGCTGCTTCCACGATTCCCCACATAAATTTTCACAAAACCGAGTCGAATCGGAAACTTTATGATCTTGGTACGATTATGGGTCATCAAACATTTTAGGTTATATATTTTGCTAGAGACATCAGGTCCAATACAGAGACCATCTAATCACCTCACCAAAGGCTACAACTTTGCTGTTTTGCAATTGTTGTCAGAGCAGCCGTTCTGTTTGCAATTGTTGTCAGAGCAGCCGTTCTCGAGCTATTTGCCACAGTCAAATAAACACCAAAAAGTGAGTTCAAAATTTTTACAAACTAATTTTTCCTGGTTGGGAGTGAACGATAGTATAATAGGGTTACTATTTCAATATATAAATACATGAAGATCATTAGATTGTATCTATCGATTTTCTCGGATGATGAATACGACTAAAGCACTTGTATTTGCTTTGTATACATTATTGTTTTGAAATGAATCTAAAAATTCGTGATCTTTGATTTCAAAAGTTTTCGTCCTTTTGGTCATTGGTGGAAGCAATAAAGAGTTCATCGGTTTTGTTACATGAATAAAATGAATGTACTGTCGCTATTGAAGGATTGCCGGCGTATAATTGCTATCTTGGGACTTTAAAGGAGATCGCAGAGCTAAACTTCTAACGACGGAATGGTCACTATGCGCTGAGTAGTCAGACTCGCTCCGTTTCCATCGCTCTGCGAGATTTAACTAGTGAAGCTCGCTTGCCAGCCAGAATTCGAGTGGTGAGAACAATCCCGCGAAGCAGAAGTATGAAAAATATTTGCCACACAATATTTTGACACTCGCAATGAGCTTGTCGGCCCAGAAAACCCCATATCCGACACTAAAACCAACAATAAACACACATTTAGGTGCTGTTCCCACGACTTCTCACTAAAAATTTCGAAAACGTCATTTTTTATGCCAAGTATGAACCAGAAGTGTGAAAAATATTTGCCACACAATATTTTTGACACTTGCAATGAGCTTGTCGGCCCAGAAAACACCATATCCGACACTAAAACCAACAATAACCACACGTTTAGGTGCTTTTCCCACGACTTCTCACCAAAAATTTCGAAAACGTCATTTTTTATGCCCAGTATGAACCAGAAGTGTGAAAAATATTTGCCACACAATATTTTTGACACTCGCAATGAGCTTGTCGGCCCAGAAAACCCCATATCCCACACTAAAACCAACAATAAACACACATTCACGTGCTTTTCCCATGACTTCTCACCAAAAATTTCGAAAACGTCATTTTTTATGCCAAGTATGAACCAGAAAGTGTAAAAAATATTTGCCCATCAATATTTTTAACACTTACAGTGAGTTTACCTGCCCAGAAAACCCCATATAAAAACACTAAAAGCAACAAAAACACCCACGACATTTCACCAAATATGAAATTTGGCGCCAACTATAAGCTTATAGACTCCAGATTGGGAAGTAGTTGAAAAACTTGTTCTTGTTATATATCATTGGAAAGCCCTGGTAAAGCTACATGGAATAGGCCTATTAGTTTGCGGATACCTCGTGTACTTATTGAGAAAAGTCGCTAAAACTGGAGGGGGTGCCCGAATAATGGGCCAAAATGACGTCATTTTGCCCCATAACTTTTCTCACGGCAAAAAATTCAAAAATCGGGCTCCGTCACTACTAAATCGACCATTGCGGTTCGAATGAGCTATCGTGCATCAAAATCCGTCCAACCGTTATCGAGATCCAGGTGCGACACACAGACAGGACCTCCTCAACACAGCCTCCAGAGCCAAAATTGAAAATTCTCGTTCCACTCGAATTCAATAATTATATATGTATATAATTAATAATTAGGGAATAACCGGAACCAGCATCAGGAACCGTTCGTTTAAACCGGATCCGGAACCTGGTCTTCGAAACTTACATATTATACTAAAACAGATGAAGGAAGAAATGAAGGTACAGTGAATTTAAAATGTATTAAAAATAGCTTTTACAGTAAATTTAATGTATTGCGATGGCATTTATTATTGCCTCTCCGGAACTTTTAAGAGACTGGGGAAACTAATAATGTTTATTTATCGATCAATATGTTACTTTTTGTACCCTCAGAGCAAAAATGCCTTCCACTATACAGGATTGCGCAAACTACGTCAAACTGAATGAGCTTCTAACTAAACGTGCTTGCGTGGAGCGTAGACTAAACACTTTGGCTATGTCTCACATCGCCTCCCTTTACATATACGTTTGTTATATGTTATTCTGCAGGCAACTTGAAATTATTGGTATATATGGTTCTAAAAGAAAATAAAGGAAGGTATACTATAATTTTCAGATCAGTAGGCAGAGACATTGTTGAGGCTACCGTCTGACAACCAGTGCCCGTCAGCTAGATGATAATTATGATAACGTTCTGATCAGAATGCTAAATAAAAATGTTATACTGCTTGCACAGTTTCAATAAAAATACAGCTCATTGCCAAGAATGCAGTTTCTGGCTGCGTTGCAGACATGTTACTTTACTTCAATGTAGACTGACATACAAAGTTTACAGGCGCACTGGCTGGTGCTTGACGCAATTTATGTTACCTATTCTTACAGCTAAATACTTCTAAGTAATCCATAATCTGTTACCGAGTTGGACGGGTTTAATTCTAACATAACCCGCAGACTTCTGAATGTGTAGAAACGAGCTAATAGCGACGGTGACATTGTTTTGTTAACAAATTCCTGCAGGGTTAAGATAAAAAAACTCGTACAGAAATTACTTGTCTTACTTACACGGCAAATTGCTGTTTCGTTGTATTGGAACTGGATCATTTTTTATATTACATGTATATATTTGGACCACAGAAGAAGCAAAAATACGGAAAATTTCAAAAATATAAACTGGAATTCCGGTTCCGGTATTGTTTTTACCTTTTGCCGGAGCCGTATACGGAACACGATTTTCGAGGGAACCGGAATTCCGGTTACTCCCATATGTATCATAGGTGTACAGGACCCTTTAACTCGGAGGGGGCAAATGATCTTGGTGGGGCAATCAATTTACCCCAATTTTGCCTTAAGACTTTGCAATTTTGCTTTTAATTGCTAAAATTTTTCGCGCGGCTTAAGCCCGGGGGAATGCATCGGGTGGTAAATATGGCTTGATGGGCCTAGAAGTGGAGAGGTTTGACGAATGCCCTAGAAAGTACAGCCTGTGGGCACCTCCATATTGTATATATTAGATATACCATAGGCACTCAAGATCCGCCGGCTTAGAGGGGTAGATTGTTTCGGCAATGGGCCGCCAAGAGTTAACCAAAAATTTTCCTCGCTACCCAGTTTGTTGTTATAATTTCGCTCAAGATTTTAAAAAATTTTGCTCATAATTGCTAAAATATTAAGCGCGCCTAGCGAGCGCGAGGGATGCGGATGCTTGCTGGTGCAAATATAGTGCCACGGAGGGTGTGACATTAACGGGGTTTGGAATGGTGTACAAGGTCAGCCGGCTTAGGGTGTAGACCAAGCGGCTAACCAAAAATTTATCATCGTAATTCTTCAACTTTCCCTTAAATTTTTTGTAATTTTGCTAATAAGCACAAAAGTTCACCTGTGGCGGGTTTCTCAGGGGACTGGATTAATACAGCTTAGGGGGATCCCGGCATTTGCGCTGCACATCCTTTACCACTGTGGAAACATTTAACATTTTGCTAACGTCCATGCTCGCACGTATTTGATTATAATTTTGTTTAGCCGGATTATATCAAACCAATGCATACATTAAGCATAGTTTTTAATTACATTGTTCTCGTTGACGTCTGAGTAGACTTGCATCTGGAATATCCAGTGACATATTATGTTCAGTAATAGTCATGCTAGCCAAAAAGAACCCTCAAATACCTGATTACAATATGAAGTTAAATGGTGTTCAGATATGCGATGGTTATGTTGGAAAATGTAAAAGTCGTCGAAAATAACAGCTACTAACTCTACGGATCCTCTATTCTAGCTGATAATCTGGTCAAACATACTAATTTTCAAAATTTTATGCTCGCTCGCTGCTCAAACGATGCTATCTCGCACCAAAAACACAGGAAGTGTACGCAGAAGTGTAAGGGAATTGTAGCCATAACTTTAATATGTGCCACATACAAAGTTAGTTGAATTGTATGTACATCTAAAAGGCAGGGAGTAACCGGAATTCAGGTTCCGGCGAAAATCGTGTTCCGGTTGCGGTTCCGGCAAAGGGCAAAAACTATACCGGAGCCGGAATTCCGGTTTAAAAAGTTTGTTTGAAATTTTCCACGTTTTTGCTTCATCTGTGATACAAACATATGTAATATATATTATACAATGATCAAGCTCCAATACAACCAAGCAAAAGAGAAGATTAACTAACCAATTTGTCGTGTGAAACGTAAGTAGTGCACATAATTTGAGCAGGAATTTTTTATAATAACCTGCAGGAGTTTGTTAAATCAAAGCCAGGTCGATGCTTGTAGCGTTGGAATTAAACCGGTCCAACTCGGTAACAGAGTATGGCTTACGCAGAAGTACTTAGGGTATGCTTGGATAACATAAATTGCGTCAAGCACCCGCCAGTGCGCTTGTAAACTTGGTAAATCAGTCTAAATTGAAGTAAACTAACGTTATCTGCAACGCAGCTAGAAGCTGCGTTCTTGGCAAAGAACTGTATTTATTGAAACATCACAGTGTGTCTCATTTATAGCATTCTGATTAGAAAGTTATCATCATTATCATCTAACTTACGGGCACTGTTTGTCCAACGCTAGCCTAAACAGTGTACCTGATCAGAAAATTACCTTCTATCTATTATTTTGTCTTAGAATCATATAAACCAATAATTTCAAGTTTCCTACAGTACATGTAACAAATGTATGTGTAGTAAAGGAAGGCAACTGGAGACAGAGCGAAAGTGTGTATTCTACGCTCCATGCTTTGTAAGCATATTCGATTTGACGCAGCATATGCAATGGTGTATAGTGGAAGACATTTTTTGCTCTGGGTGTGCAAAAATCGACATATTTGATCGATAAATAAACATTATTAGCTTCCTCAGTCTCTTTAAAGTTTCAGAAAGGCAACAATACCATCGCAAAACATTAGGTTTAATGTAAAAGTTATTTTTAATGCATTTTAAATCCACTATACCTCCATTTCTTCCATCGTCTGTTTTACTATATATAAATTTATGTGTTAAAACTTCACGGTTTTCTCGTCCTAGTCATTCATAAATATCCATTTCTAGTGTCGCATATTAAGTATACAACGATTTTCGTAACCTGGTAGGGGCATTGGTGGTTAAACCAAACTACAGCAGAAAATTACATTTGCCCCAACGATGTATATAAATCAATCGAGATTAAACTAAATTAAATGCCCACTTCATGAGATCAGGATAGGGTATTGTGATGTGGCATCGTGACATGTGAATGTTACCAAGTTGGACGGTTTAATTCGAACATATGCCGTAGACTTCTGAATGTGCAAAATAGCTGCTAGAAGCATCGACCTGGCTTTGTTTTGTTAACAAACTCCCGCATGTTAAGATGAAAAATTACTGTTGATACTATGCGCCCAACTTACGTTTCACACGGCAAATTTAATCTTTCAGATAATTTTAGAGTTAATCTTTTTTTTGTTTGGTTGTATTGGAACTTGATAATTGTATTCAAATATTACATATGTTTGGAACACAGATGAAGGGAAAATGTGGAAAATTTCAAACAAAATTTTTAAACCGGAATTCCGGTTCCGATATGGTTTTTGCTCTTTGCCGGAGCCGCAACCGGAACAAGATTTTCGCCATAACCGGAAGTCCGGTTATTCCCTGCTTGGGGGTTTTCGAGCATGGGAAACTCATTGCCGTGCTGGTTGTGCTCTGCGACTCATGGTTCCATGGGTACGGGGGCATGACGCCCCATGCAGAGGTCAAACTGAGGGTTTTTAGTACCCTTGGCTATTTTACGGAAGCAAGGCTATTTTATCTTAACATTAGAATTTCTTTCTCTGGTAGGTTTTATTTCATAGTAAAATGATAAATTCCAACGCCTCTTTTTTGTTTTTCGATTAAGGCTCCGTTTCTAGAGTTATAGGGTTTGAGGTATGGCACCCCAATGGTTCCCCGACATAACATATAAACATTTGTTCTGACGTCTTGGGCGGCCGATAAGTTGCACCTGAGGGTTTTGGGGCAGCGGAAACTCATTGCCGGTGTTAGTTTTGTTGTGCTGGTATTGTGTGATGTCCACATATAACATATCAACGAATGCTATCGAGAGCTGATTTGATGTGCACGCAAAAGGCGTAGGTGTACCTATGCTTCACTACGTTCTGCAATCTCGATAGAGTTACTAGTATTATGGTACCTAAATGGTGGAGAATTTAGCTAACTTCTGTGCTTCCGTGTGCAAAATATTGGAGCATCACCATCACATTGGTGAAGTTTTTTATATTTTATATAATGTAATAGCGGTATGCGGCTGCACTACACAACTTACAAACGCGGTGCCCAGATGATTGCTGCTATCGTAACCTCAAAGGTGGGCCGAATTTTTGGATTTTATGCTTAAATTCTTTATCTCTCCTACTTACAGGGTTTAGCAACCTGCCAGAACGCTTCACGGGGTGCGTGTAGGGGCTGTCGTGTTGGTTGCGCAAGTGTACGTGGTATGACTATTAAGGTGTGTGTATGGTGACATTAACCTATTCACCAGATAACCGGAAACGAAATTTACCGCAACCGTCCATTTAAACCGGATCCGGAACATGGTCTTCGAAACTTATATAGTAAAAGATGAAAAAAGAAATGAAGGTACAGTGGATTTAAAATGTTTTAAAAATAACTTTTACATTAATCTTAATGTATTACGATGACACTATTGCCTTTCTGAAACTTCAAAGAGACTGAAGAATAATATTTATCTATTGGACACCCAGAGCAAAAAATGTCCTCCACTATACACACTTGTATATACTGCGTCAAACTAAATGACGCCTAGTGCGTAGAATAAACACTTTCGTTCTGCCTCCAGTCGCCTTCCTTTACTATACTACACATACGTTTGTTACATGTTTTTCTGTAGGTAACTTGAAATTATGGGTTTATATGGTTCTAAGAGAAAATAATAGAAGGTAATTTTCTGATCAGTGATCCGTGACACTGTTTAGACTAGCATTGGACAACCAATTCCCGTCAGGTAGATGATAATGATGATAACTTTCTAATCAGAATGCTATAAATGAGACAAGCTGTGATACTGCTCGCACAGTTTCAATAAATACAGTTCATTGGCTAGAACGCAGTTTCTGGCTGCGTCGCAGATGTTACTTTACTTCAATGTAGACTGATTTAAAAAGCTTACAATCGCAGTGGCTGGCTTGCAATTTATGTTAGCCAAGCTTACGCTAAGTACTTATACGCAATCCATACTCTGTTACCAGGGAATAACCGGAACCGGAACCAGCAACTGGAACCGTCCTTTTAAACCGGATCCGGAACTTGGTCTTCGAAATTTATATATAGTAAAACAAATGAAGGAAGAAATCAAGGTATAGTGGATTTAAAAGGCATTAAAAATAACGTTTACATTAAACTTAATGTATTGCGATGGTATTATTGCCTTTCGGAAACTTTAAAGAGACTGAGGAAGCTAATAGTGTTTATTTATCGATCAAATACGTCAATTTTTGGACACCCAGAGCAAAAATGCCTTCCACTATACACCATTGCGTATACTGCGTCAAATCGAATATGTTTAGAAAGCTTGGAGCGTAGAATACACACTTTCGCTCTGCCTCCAGTCGGCTTCCTTTACTACACATACGTTTGTTACATGTTCTTCTGTAGGAAATTTGAAATTATTGGTTTATATGATTCTAAGAGAAAATAATAGATAGAAGGTGATTTTCTGATCAGGTACACTGTTTAGTCTAGCGTTGGACAAACAGTGCCCGTAAGTTAGATGATAATGATGATAACTTTCTAATCAGAATGCTATAAATGAGACACACTGTGATGCTGCTCGCACAGTTTCAATTAATACAGTTCTTTGCCAAGAAAGCAGTTTCTAGCTGCGTTGCAGATAACGTTAGTTTACTTCAATTTAGATTGATTTACCAAGTTTACAAGCGCATTGGCGGGTTCCTGAAGCAATTTATGTTAGCCAAGCATACCCTAAGTACTTCTGCGTTAGCCATACTCTGTTACCTAATTGGACCGGTTTAATTGAAGCGTACCGCACAGACTTCTGGATGTGTAAAATAGCTGCTACAAGCAACGACCTGGCTTTGATTTGTTAACAACCTCCTGCAGGTTATTATGAAAAATTCCTACTGAAATTATGTGCCCTACTTACGTTTCAAACGGCAAATTGCTTAGTTAATCTTTTTTGCTTGGTTGTATTGCGTAGTATCATTGTGTAGCGTGCCGTGCGGTTACACTGGGGTTCGAATTTGTGTGCACGTGTATGACAATAATTAGCGCTGTTCTCGCAGAACAGAAACAGTACTATGTGTTTAACTCGAGTAAAAGCACTACGCTAGCTGAAAACAAGTGCCCGTTAGAATTTTGCGAACGGCACACGAGAATACTTCAGGCTAAATATGCCCGTTAGAATATTTGGACTAACGGCGCAATTATAAATTATACGAACGCAGTGCCCGTGAGAAAGTTACACATACGGCGCATGTAGATGCCCGTAAGAATTGTTAGACAGACGGCGCACTAGTTTATAACTACCAGTGGTACCCGTTTGAGCCTACAACAAACGGCGTACCAAAACCACAAATATTCTAAGTTAAACAACTTAAACCAAGATCATCACGACACACTCAGTAAGCACAGCAAAAATGCTCTCTCTCTCAAGCGATTACAGTTACTTTTTAAAACAGATTCAAGCCACACAATATTTTTTAAAATTAATTCTTGCTAGCCACAACAATATTCAGAAGTTCGTAGGTTCTAATTTTTAACTCAAATGTCAGCCACAATCCCGAAGAAATAATATTGTTTCTTCTTGAATATTTCGCAGAATTGAAGTCTTCAGTAACTATGATTTCGAGCTGCGTAAATACCAACCATCCGACAACTCTACTGCTTTGAAGTCAAAACATCTGTAAACTGTATACATTACATTACATTATATATTATATAATTTTATATTATTCTTATAATTATTTATTACATATTATTATATTATATATTTCGCAAGCCGTTACATGGCCCCCCCTTGTGTAAGGGCGGTCCTCGCACTTGATTTACTAGTTGTATATATACTTATGAACCAGGCTAATAGTTGTCTTGCTCCTGTCGTGCTCTGTCGGCCAGTATTTGTTTCCGCCGCTCGTTCGCTCCCTTACCGCATTTCTTGTTTTTCCGACGCCGTATCGGGCCGCTTTAATCACTGTTATAATAGAATTGTTGCTGCATATTATTGAATTGAGAATATGAACTAAATTGTTGATTTGATTGTTGATAGTGAATTTGTTGCTCATTAAAATGGTAGTCACCGCTGTAGTATGTATTCGCAAATTGTTAACTACCAGACTGAAGGGCGCACTGCAATATGGTTGTTCATATCCGGGCAAGTACTGCTGGCTGAACTGAGGTGGTGTTATGGCCGCTGTGTGTTCACCACTATAGTTTGTCGATTCGCATGAGTTGTATAGCGTTGTATCGTGTTGATCCTCCTGACACTGAAGAATTGGCGAAGTATGCGCAGGCAAAGGTGCAGCAGTTGATGAAGTAAGTGCACTTGAAGCCGGCCCAGGTTCAGGTTGGGGCGAAGCAGGTGGCACGTTAAAGATTGTGACGTCTTCCGACGAAAGAGTAGATGTAGAATTCTTTTGTTTAGTTAAGATTCCAAGTACTAAATTTTGCGCCCAGGCAGGTTTAGGTATTTGGTCTTCCGTAGCACAAATTAGTTTGCTTGGTCGCCGCGGATCACACAGGTAGGTATTTTGTGTATTCGCAGGTATTATAGTTACCGTTTTTGTTTCGTTTATATTATTATTGTTCGCATTAGTAGTAGTAGTATTGTCATACTTTTGGCAAATTGTATCGCGGACAAGTTGTGCGATTTCGTTAGCCGCCGCAATAATATTGTCATCACCCTGCCGCTTGTTCAGGTCATTACGGTTCACCGTACTAGAATGATCGTTGAATGTATTAGTGTTAGTAGCGTTCTTACTGCCAATAATCCGATACCTGGGTTTGCCAGTTGCCTCACTTAACAAGTTACGCACATCTACATCGTTGCTGGATGGTTTCGGCCGACACGCAGCATGTGTCCAATCACTAATGCTCGTTCCAATGCCGTTACCGCTAGTAATAGAAGATGTATTTTCAGTATCAATTGTAGACAAACAAACTGTTCCGGCCAGTAGACTCTGTTCACCAGACAAGTGTTGTCCATAATTAATATCACATTTACGGCTCGATATAACGCCATCAGCTGGTAGCTTACTGTTTACCACTGGGTACAGTGGCTCGGCATAAGACGTTACAGTTGGTGCTATTGTTAACATTGCTTTTTCCAAAACTGATTTTCGGGTTGCTCGGTAGCTAGGAGGTTGTTTAGTAGGCGTGTTAATCGGTTCCGGAACGTATGGGTCGTGGGCTCGGTACGGATCAGGCTGCCAATCTAAAATATCATCTTCAACGCAAAGGTCGATAAAATCTTCGGAAGCTATCGATTCGGGTCTATCTGAGCTACTACTTGATGCGCAAGAATGGCCGCGAACAATTGACATGTCGATAATACCAATTTATACTTGAAGATTTACAAAATAAGTAGGTAAATTAAAGATATGTAGAAATAATAAACGTAGTCAAGTGTTTAATGCTAAAAATAATAAGATTAGAATATAATATATATATCTTATTATTTGCAAATACTCGTGTACAGAATTCTTAACCAGGCAACTGTTACCTTACCTACGACGCCTTAGATTATAACCGCCGTATCTCTTGCTATTTACTGGGCTAGCTTTCTTCCGCTTGCTGGGCCTGCAAGCTTGTTTTTGTGTCTGGGCAGGTATAGTTAGTTGAAGACTACTGGTGGTTTGTTTAGCAGCCTCTTGTGCACCACGATCGCTGCTACTGTGTTGTCTTATATCTTCCCAACCGTCCGTTTGTTGCTCTATAGTAAGTTCAGTTCCGTCTTTCAATGGTTCCGTTAATTCAGCTTGGTTACCGTCATGTGCTAGGGAATCAAGATTTTCAGTATCTGTTAGACTGACAGGGGAATTAATGCAGGGAGCACGCTTCAACCGCCGAACATTAACGCGTTTTTCTACGCTGCGACTTGTTCGATGGACTGGTTCAATCCATGCTCCTGTACCGTCGTCCGATAGCCGCAGCACTCGGTAAGGCCCCTGCCACGGTCGACTGAGTTTCTTCGTTTTTCCCCTAGCAACGACAGGAACATAAAGATATACCCGATCACCTTCCAGAAAAGGCAGGTTTCGGCTGCGACGATCATGTGTCTTCTTCTGCGCTTGTTGCGCTTTCTCGATAGATAAGTAAGCTGTGTCCCACGCGGATAAAAGCCGATTTACTAACGCTGTACTATAATCGTCCGTAGTGGTGGGTTGAACACGTCCGAATAGTAAATCAATAGGTAGCATTGGGTCCCGTCCAAAATTTAGGAAGAACGGTGATTCTGCTGTTGATTCATGAACGCTACTACGATACACAAAACATATGTACGGTAGAATTTCATCCCAGTTATCCTGACTGAGGTTAACGTACATGCTTATCATGGACTCCATCGTTCTATTGAAACGTTCCACCATTCCGTCACACGCTGGATGATATGCAGTCGTGTTCAGCTTGCGAACGCCAAGCAACCGAAGCACTTCTCGCATCAGCTCAGATACAAAATTAGCTCCGCGATCAGTCAGCATCTGATGGGGGACACCGTATCTGCAAATAATTTCTTCCACAAATATTTTAGCAATTGTTACAGATGTCACATCCGGTAGAGGGAAACACTCAACCCACTTTGTGAAATAATCCATGAAAACAATGACGTACTTATTCCCTCGCTTTGTTAATGGTAGTGGTCCAACAATATCGCAGGCGATTTGATACCACGGTGCTACAACTGCAATAGGCTGCAGTGGAGGAATAGTTTTAAATTGAGGATTCTTTCTTGTCAAACATGCTGGGCAGGCTGCGCACCATTTCTTGATATCTATTAGCAATGTGGGCCAATAATACCGCCGTGCAACTTTTTGATACGTTTTTCGGATACCCAGGTGACCTCCAAAAAGGTGATCGTGGCAACTATTAAGTATTTGTTCGCGCAATTCCTGTGGTATGTACAACTGTTCTTGGCCGCGAACGTTGGATTTGTGATATAGATGTCCCTCTTTCAGGAACCATTGAGGTCGGTCACGCTCGTTCTCCAAATCTTCGATCAGATTGGCTGCAAAATTATCGTTCTTCTGAAGCTGTAAAATGTCCACATTATCGTTGGCTAGTGGAACGAGAGTTGCTATAGTTCTCCCTACAAAACCTTCAGGAGGGCGTTTTACAGCTTCCGTGCAGATGCCACACGTTGTACCCATCTTTTCAAGACACAGCTCATTATCGCCGGCTGGTCTTCGCGACAACGCATCTGCATTTTTATTGTCTTTCCCAGGTCTATGAATTATATCAAAATCGTATTCTTGCAACATCAAACTCCATCGACATAACCGTCCGTGTGGATCTTTGACGGTCAATAGCCATTTGAGAGGCTGATGATCCGTGACAATAGAAAATTTCCTTCCATACAAATACGATCTGAAGTAGCGTATTGCCCATACCACTGCCAATGTTTCACGTTCGATCACAGCATAACGACGCTCTGATTTCGTCAACATTCTGCTGGCGAAAGCCACTGGATGTTCTTTGCCTTCATCGTCGTTTTGACTCAGAACTGCACCAATAGCTTCATCGCTGGCGTCGGTCTGTATGAGAAATCGCTTGTTGAAATCTAGGAATGCCAAAATTGGTGCCGTTGAAAGCAGTTTCTTAAGATTGTCAAAGGCTATTTGAGCTTCCGATGTCCACTGGAACTTCGTATGTTTTTTGTATAGGTCATGAAGCGGGGCCGCGATCTTCGAGAAGCACCAGACGAACTGACGATAATAAGTCGCAAGACCCATGAAACTCTGCACCTCCTTCGCTGATTTTGGCGTCGGCCAATTCACAATTTTATCAATCTTGGAACATTCAGGAAACAACCCTTCACTTGACAAAACATGCCCGAGAAACGGCACCGTACTTCGACCAAATACACATTTTTCGAGATTCAGCTTCAGATTAGTAAGGCGTATACGATCGAACACTGTTTGAAGTCGTGATAGCAGTTCTTCCTGAGTCGACCCGATAACCAGAATGTCATCTAAGTACACGAGACATATTTTCCAATCTAGTCCCGCCAAAACCCGTTCCATAAGCCGCTGAAACGTTGCCGGAGCGTTGGTTAGCCCAAATGGCAGTTTGACAAATTGGAATAGGCCATCATATGAGATAAACGCTGTTTTGTGTTTGCTACCGGGATCCATCGGAATCTGATGATAACCGCTTTTCATATCTAAGGTACAAAATAATTTCATCTTGCCCAACGTTCCCATGACATCATCGATTCGCTTCATGGGGTAACTATCACGGCGCGTGACAGCATTCAATTTTCGGTAGTCTATGCAAAAACGCCATTTACCGTTCTTCTTCTGAACCATCACAATCGGGGATGCCCATTCACTTGTTGACGGTTCAATGATCCGATTTTGTTGCATTTCTTTGATTTGGCGAGAAACTTCATCACGTAGAGAAAATGCCGTTCGATATGGTTTCTGACGTATTGGCTTAGCGTCGCCTGTGTCAATCACATGATAAACATCAGTTAACGCCCCCAAATCATGATCACCCTCTGAAAATATATCACTGTATTGAAGCAGTATTTCCTTTAGCCTTCTCTGTCCATCGCCATCTAACGAGCATTTCGTGAAATCAATACCCTCAAACTTATTACCACGTGCTGAACTTTTAAATTCGTCAGCCTCCCTTTTAATAAGTTCATCTGTCACATGCTTTTGAATATCTATGTTAAAAACCTCTGCCGCCGGAATAACGGATTCAACTGCGACTCTGGTTCCCCGATATAGCTTGATTGGTGCTGAAGTGGGGTTAAGTACTCGCAGAGGCACTGAATTGTCTTTATCCGGCTGTACCACAACTGGTGCCACACATATTCCGTTCTCACTGTGATCTCGGAGGGGCTCAATTATCCGAGTACCAGCCGTTCGCTGTGCCTGTAGTGTTCCAAATACCACCATTTCCGTCAATGGTGGTATTACCACAGTATCCGAAAGAGTGACATACGCCGGGGTATCTTCACTTTCCGGCGAAGACACTGGCACTACATCCCGTCCAATTTTCATGGTGCCATTTGCATAGTTTACCTGCACACTACCCAAATTTCGCAAGAAATCCCGACCAATATTAACTTCATACGGTATCGTCGGTGAAATCGCCATTGTTGCCGGGAAAGAAGATTTTCCAATCTGGAGATTCGCTTGAATTGTTCCGAATGCGGCATAACATGGCCTGACGCAGATATAGCAGTTAACTTTGACTCCCGGTGTGGGTGATTGCCGTTAAGTCGTGCCGCTGCATCTTCCGAAATCATGGTAATTTGAGCGCCTGTGTCCAGTAATGCCACGAATTCTTTGTTGTTGATAGTTACGTTAATAGTACCTTCTTGACATCGATTTATAGCACAAGTCGTAGCCAAGTTAAACGGTTTGAATCGTCGCGATCCAACATTGAACTCTGGTGAACGCGAATCAGTTGGTGGTCCAGTAGTGATTGGTTGCTGCACAGGCATTCCGGTTAACTCAATGGGTTCAGATGTAGGAATTGAAGTAGTAAACCGGCATCGACTGAGGGCATTGTCCATTCCGTTTTGGAAGCGTTGTAGTGCTGCTTCAGTGATCACCCTTCGGAGACCGTGCCTCCACGCGATGGATACTGTGACATAGGCACAGCATGCAAATACCCACATCTGTGTTGGATCAAATCCAAACCCACGAAGAAAGCTGAATAACCCAGTAGTAACAATTTCGGAAGCAGTACGCGTTGCAGCTTTCGACGGACTTCTTTCCCCATTGTCCAATCCCAGGATTTCCAACACTTTCCGTTGTTGTTCGAACGATTTCCAAACATCATTCATTGAAATATGGCTACTCATTTCTTCGATTCTATATATTACAACCGGCCGAAAAATGAGCTTAGGAAGCTCTAGTTTCGTTTGTTTGATTATTGATGATAGATCATGTTGCGATGTCAGCGGAATCAAGGTCCCATTTTGCAAGTACGAATAGGTGCCCGACGGTAAAGCTACAGGAATATCTCTGCGATAATTGCAGTCTACTTCCCGGCTAAAATGATAGATAATATTTGTGGCAGGATCAAGATAACCATCATGGTTCATTATAGAACCACGTTCATTGTTATGCACTGGTCTTGTCGTGAAAGTTATAGGAATATATTCCGTACATTCCGTGTTGTTCATCGGTAGAAACTCGTAATTAAATGGACGTAGTTCTTGACAAGGCCATACTTCTATGATATCACCCCCAGCGGCTGCAATAATATTACTGTGATTAAGTAACGTACGCATGGTAAGTGTGGGATTAGTTAAGATATTGGACTCTATTGATCGTGTCAAAATATTCATAATGTTGCACGTCGCAACGTTGGAAAGTGAACGAGAGAGACTCGCGCACATGAACTTCAAGGGCCTGCAAACCAGCAGCCAGTTCATTCGAAGAAACGAATCCCACAACACTTGAACCGTCACGCTTTCTGCGATATTGACTTAACCATTTGCGATGATTCAAATCTGACCGATTGTGTTCGCGGGCCACATGCGACTTGACGATGCGAAACGCGATTCCTGGATCACTGACACCGACCATACGATTATTACAATCGACAGTTGTCTGTTGAGTCTCGAACGTTAATGCTAAATTTCCATCCGCAGAAACCCATTGTTTGTTACCCATTTTCCCATCAAATTGTTGCCAAGGTATGATACTACACTGTTCGGTCTTGTTTGGTTTCCAGATGAGAAATCTTCCATCAGCAAGATTACATTTTCCCTCAGTGTACGAACAATGAGATATATCGCCGACAGTAGACTCAGGATTATCTTCCGAATGTCTTTTATAGACCTTGGCAAGAGTTAGAAAACAATTTGTTGCTGTAAATGTCTTCCATTTACAACAATTAATTCCACCTCCAGGGTAATACCATCCAAGCTTATTATCTGTTGTCCAAATTCCACCACGATGTATAAGTGCTCCAGCATCACATTGGTGAAAATCACGCATTCGTTGACATTCTCCATCGCTTATTTGCTCGTCTTTACTAGAGGACTGTTTGAGATTTTCGTCGTTAAAAAAGTACGTGAATGTCTTAACATTACTTGTCACTTTATGGCAGAGCCAGGCATCGCTTGTGTACTGTAAGATGTTGTTTTTATACAACTGAAGAGTAGCGTCCACAGGTGGATGTTTCAGCGGATATTCGGGAACCTTGCAGTCGGTTGCCGTTGGGAATTTCCACGTTTGCTTCATGCTGGATGTTTGACAGAGCAGCGGGTGTGGAAAATTTAAGTTAGCTGATCCTGCGACTCCCAGTAGAAGAATCCATAGCATAATTAACAATATAACTGTGGACAAGTTCGGCATCGACTGTGCTCTTCGACATTGTTGAAGAGATTCATTCCCATGACATGACGAAAGTCGTGAACATTCAGATTGGGTTGTTTTCAGAAATTGTTTTGGCAAAGAAGCTGGAACTGATAGCGTGGTTAAAGTTTCAAAACGATGTTGCCCGTTAGTGGTCGACTGTTTGACTTGGTCAGTAGTACGCGCTCGACGCTCTGGGCCTTCGACTGATATGTTCACATTAGATCGTACAGTGTCAATACTAGTTTTAAGCTCTCCTTCAATAGGTATCGTTCCAAAAACTGGCCTTTCTTTGCCAACAGCCAAAAGTAAAGATGTGATAGTCCATCGATACATTCTTCCCGGTTCCGTTAACAGATCATATACAGTGCCACCAAAAAGTTGCACCAGATCCGTCGAAAATCCCGATACGCGACCTGAAAACGAATGCGCAAGCGTTTCCAGACCGTTGTCTTCAAGAAACGGTGGGTTCTTCAAGTTCAACTCCTTATGAGCTTCTCCAAACAATGTATCATTTCGCAGCGTTGAGTATACAGTCGCCGACGGCAATCTGGTTAATCTGGTAACATTTCGCTCCATACAGTTCCAAAAGTGTTTTACAGTCTCAGTATCGACATCTTTCTTCGGAATAGGATGGGACCAATAAACAGCAGATATCCGAACTGGAGATTCGGTAATCGTACGAGCCACGTCCCTGACCACTTGACGTATCATAGTTTCCCTTTCGGACATGGATTGTCGGTCATTGGGCCAACGTGCATGTTGTTGGATCCAAAATGTATAACGAGCCCGAGCACGCACGGCGTAAGTTTGATTTGAGCAATCACGAGCGCTTCTTGTACCATCACTGCTGCATCCTCAAACCGAGCACTTAGCCGGCTACTTATCATTGTTCGTGGCGTTATAGGAAATCTGTTCAGTTGTCCATCTATGTCCAACTTTTCCTTGTGGTGTTGACCTAGCGCTGTTTGGAGCACTATTTTACCGTCCCCGTATATGTGACATCGACCACCTGTGTCTCCGCTAACGACGTTATCAATCTGTGAGCAGAAGTTGCTATCAGGTTTAGCTACATTCCCTGAATTTTGGTTTGATGACAAGGGCGACTTCGGTGCTGGGGTCAGCTTTAGATGATTTTTAGTTTCGTCTGGTTTCTCAGTAATTGTTCCAACGAAAGAAGTTTCTCCGATCACGGGCAAAGAACTCATTGTCACCGGCGCCTTGACAAAATCAGTTCGCTCCACATGTATCGCATTCTCTGCTGCTGTTGGAATTGGTTGGCGCGCGCCGCCATCATAATTTGATCCCAAATTGCGTTGTTGTGCTCGTCGGGCACGACACTCCTTAGTGTCATGTCCCTGTACTTTATGGTATTCGCAGTACGACCTTCTCTGCGTACCGCTATAACATTGGGTCGCTGTGTGACCAGCTTTCCTACAAAGTTGACAAATCGGTTTATTGTTGATGTTAAATTGTTGTCGACCATACATAGGGAAAGGTAGAGGCGGCTGGCTACGATGAAAAACCGACCGCTGATTACTAAAGTCAGCATTTGATTGTGAACACTGTCGTTGTGCTGGTGCATTGCCAGGCGATTGCCTAAAGGATGCTTCTAACCGACTGAGACGTTCAGCAATACTTCGAGCCCACACTGGTTCAGTGTCTTCGACGCGAGATTGCCTTGCATTGGATGACCAATTAACAGCAGCAACTGTGGCCGGTTGATCGATTACGCGCGCGCATAATTTGGTCTCGATGCGCTCGGCAGCTAAGATGGCTTCGGCTAATGTCTCGGGGCCCATAACTTTCACGTCTTCCCTAATTTCTGGTCGAAGTCCAGCAATGAATTTGTTCCGCAAATTTTTCTGCTTTTCATCGTCTCGAGACATATAGCTGAGAGCCGGGTGAGACAACTCAGTTAAGGCTTGTGCATAGCTAGATACGGTTTCAGTGGGTCCTTGGGTTCGAACGTCATACTTGTCACTAAGGTATCTCCGACGGTCCTCGGTCATAAGCGAAGCATCAAGGGCCGTGATGAGTTGGTCGTACTGTCGTCTCACGGCAGTGGATAAACAATTGTATAGAAATTTAGCGTGTCCGGTCAGATATCCGCTCAGAATGAACGGTTTATTTTCCTCTGGCCATCCATTAGCCAAAAATTTCACCTCGAATTCATTTTCTCGCCAACTCTTAAAGTCATCGCCCTTCTCCCCACTGAATGGAGTGATTGGTATGTTTGGTCCGCGTGATCCCATTTTCTTCGCACTCGAGTAATTGTCAGACCAGGTATTACTCAGATGAGCAAATGAACTTCGTATCAAATCCTCGTGTTTCACAATAAATTCTTGCTGAATTTGCGTGTGAGATTGTGATGTTTCGTCAATCTTTAGATGTGTCTGGTTATGGTGTTCTTGACTCTTTTGATCCAGGTTAATTATAAGTTGAGCTTGTTGGCCTAGGTTATCCTGAATATTATTCAATATGCTCGGTAGTGTTGTTTCGCCTGGCAGCGGTAACTGTGCTTGTATGGAAATAATTCGTTGTTGTAATTGATCAACAGTTTGGTTCAGTGCGTCAAAACTACGTTTGAATTCTGTTTGGTACGTCACTAATCGTGTGTCAATGTTCGTTAATACACGATCGTGTTGTCTTTCGTCACGCGAGCTTGCACCGGTGCTAGATCGATTGGAGCTAATTTTGGCAAGTGTGCTCTGGAACAAATCAATGTGACAAATATAATTCGTACAGCCGCGATCCCTCCGTTGCCACCAAATGTAGCGTGCCGTGCGGTTACACTGGGGTTCGAATTTGTGTGCACGTGTATGACAATAATTAGCGCTGTTCTCGCAGAACAGAAACAGTACTATGTGTTTAACTCGAGTAAAAGCACTACGCTAGCTGAAAACAAGTGCCCGTTAGAATTTTGCGAACGGCACACGAGAATACTTCAGGCTAAATATGCCCGTTAGAATATTTGGACTAACGGCGCAATTATAAATTATACTAACGCAGTGCCCGTGAGAAAGTTACACATACGGTGCATGTAGATGCCCGTAAGAATTGTTAGACAGACGGCGCACTAGTTTATAACTACCAGTGGTACCCGTTTGAGCCTACAACAAACGGCGTACCAAAACCACAAATATTCTAAGTTAAACAACTTAAACCAAGATCATCACGACACACTCAGTAAGCACAGCAAAAATGCTCTCTCTCAAGCGATTACAGTTACTTTTTAAAACAGATTCAAGCCACACAATATTTTTTAAAATTAATTCTTGCTAGCCACAACAATATTCAGAAGTTCCTAGGTTCTAATTTTTAACTCAAATGTCAGCCACAATCCCGAAGAAATAATATTGTTTCTTCTTGAATATTTCGCAGAATTGAAGTCTTCAGTAACTATGATTTCGAGCTGCTTTAATACCAACCATCCGACAACTCTACTGCTTTGAAGTCAAAACATCTGTAAACTGTATACATTACATTACATTATATATTATATAATTTTATATTATTCTTATAATTATTTATTACATATTATTATATTATATATTTCGCAAGCCGTTACAATAGAGCCAGCGAAACAAATTTGTAGCAGAGTTCGAATGTATTGCTCGAATCCTTAAGACTGGTCGCAAACCATGAAAAAGATAAGACAAGCACATTTGGGCTGTACACGGCGTATTTAGTTAGTAGAACGGTTTGAAACATAATTGGTAGCTGTGAAGCTGGTGCACGTAGTAAAGCAACAAGAATAGCCAATATACCAAATTCAACAACATAAGCCTGATTATCATGACAATCTAAATTTAGCTCTATTGGCTAGCAATTGGTATAGGTTCACCTTGGCTTGACGAAAGGGTTCATTAATAAAGGTTGACATTGAATAAAGTCTGATAGCCGAGCCGCAAGTATTATTTACGAGCGTAACTACTAAAGTATATAAAAGTATGCAATTATTTTTACAATAGCCTCTGTTTTATTTCTACACACTTTTAGTACGATACCGAACATGTAAAAATGAAAATCAACTACATCAAATAGGGTCAATTGATTACAGTCTTGTGGTCACGTCACGTATTACAAAGAACTACTTATGAGTCAGTAATCGAAAAACATTCTTAGCCGGCTTCAAAAACACGCATTTATACAATTTTTTCCGCAACTCCGTAGAAAACTACAAATGGAAAGACAAAACTATTTGGTTGATGCTGTAGTTAAATATAGACGAACAAGACATATTTCGCAGGAAACTCCGTCAAATTCTCGCTCTGCGTACTTGGGGCAGCAGCAAACGTGCCGCTCAAACAGCACAAACACGGACACGGCTGAACTCTGCCTAATTCCAGTTGTCACGACGACTACCATTTCCATAGTAATACTATCAAATATACAGTGAAAATTATGTAACAAACTCATTTCTAAGCTTCAGCAGTCAAATTATGCCTTCCGAATAGCTTTGTAATCCGTTCCGCTACGAAAATAAAGCTGCACGTCCATATACAACAGGGTCAAAGTAACCTTGTCACTAAGCCCAAACACAACTCCGAGGACTGCCACACCAACCCATCCCTCTAAGCTCTTCTTTCTTTCTAACGTTATAACGTACGCCCCTCAAGGTTACTTTGGCTCTAATAAATAACAAATTGTAAAATTTATGTAACAAATTTGGTATGTGCGGTAAGGTATTGAGTGGGGCTGCAGGCTACTTGGAGGGCCACCCGCACTAGCAAACTAGACATAATGAAATTTATTAGCACCGAACGTGCTCACCCTTCCATACGCCGCAAGGTCGCAAAGTAAACAAAATTATGGAAATATTCGGCAAGTGAAATTTTTCAAGTTGCATGGTGGTGTGGGATATCTCGCCAAAGTGGAAGCCTGCTAACCACCCAAGCAGAGATGGGGGAAGAAGTTAGGGGTAAGGGAAGGGGAAGGAATGGAATTTTGATAAATTTTAGAAGTTTAAAATCCTGGAGGAATTTTAATGAAATTTGGGGGGTAGCGAAACCAGGGGTGGGCAGGAGAATCAAGGAATATGGTAGGGAAGACGAGAATTTTATAAGCGATGGTAGTAATGGAACAGGAATTTGGATAACAAGGGGAAAGAAGATTGTAGTATTTTTGGAAAAGAGAGAAGTTGATTTTTTAGGAATTTAGCGGAAAGGGTAGATAGCAGAACGGACTGTAAAGAGAAGGAGACGAGGGAAATTGAGGTAAAAGTGAAGTTTGAAAAGAACGTGTATGAAAAAGAAGGTTTCGGAATTTGGGTATTGAGAATTTTGTGTATACAAATTTTAAAGAAACAAAAGATTAGGAGAATTTTGGGAAAATGTAGATAAACAGGGTATGAAGATAGGGCGTTTCATGGAAGACGGAGAAAAGTGGGATGTTTGGAAATGGAGTATTCGGGATGGTGTGACAGAAAAGGAAATTTTTAAAGATTTAAAAAGTGTGAGTTTAAAGGGGTGTTTTGAAGGGCATGGGAAAGGGGAAACATAAATAAAATTGGAAACTTAAGAAAGGTTGGTAAAAGGGACAGGGGTAGAGGGAAATTGAGGAAAAGAAAAATAAATTTTTTTTGGAAACTGAAAAATGTTTTATAAAGAAAATTGGAACTGGAGAAAAGGTTATGTAGGGTATAAAACTTAAAAGAATAAATTTATATTTTTTATTTATAGTGTTATTTTAGGTAAAGTGGAAAGTAAGGGATGGTAGTAGAAAAGAGGGGTAGGTTAGGAAAAAAGAGTAGGGAAGAGGTGAGGAAAAGGGAAAGGAAATTTTTGGCTGAATGGGGGTTTGGGGTATCTTGGCAGAAAGTGGAAATAGCAAGCTCGTGATGAAGTTATTTAGAGAAAAGAAGACGGAATATTCACTAAATTAGGTAGCTAGGAAGAGATAACAATAAGGTAGGCATATGTGTTTTGTTGGTGGTTTCCTAGGTTACTATGGGACTTCTTATCCCAAACGCACCCAACCACCCTATAAATATCCCAAAACCCCACTGAAAACCAAAAATCTGTGTTTTTCTATATTTTACTAAAACGGCCCCATCCCACCAAATCCCAAAATCCTAAATTTCATTGATTATGTTTATATATTTTTGTTTTAAATAATTTGCATAATTAATTTCTTTTATTAGCGACCCTATTAGTTTTCTTTTGATTATTGTATTTACTCTGGGTGTTAGCAGCATCGAAGTGACTATTGAGTGTCATGGAAAGAACTTCGTCATTTTTAGTTGTATTATTGTTTTTATAGCATCAAAGGTTACATAGCTACCCGATATCCGGTAGCTCGCGGTATTACGTCAGCCTTATTTGCATTCTATGTCTGCATCACGAATGTTGTAAATAAGGTTTTTGAGATTATTACCTAAGGAGATTTATGATTTTGTGGCTTATCTGCTTCTAGAGGCTTAAAGAATTACGGATAGTAGAGCGAATTTACAGATCTCCGATTTATGTTCTGGAATTTATGGTTTTTTCTTACCCAAAGAACGGAGCGTCAAGATGTTTTGGATTCACATATGAGTATTTCTAATTAAAGTAACAAATAATTGTAGAAAAATCTTCCTTTGCAAAACAGATAGGAAACGTTAATGGCATATAATTGTATTCGGAACGAAAACTTAACAGATTATGGACCTCCCTTAGTGGTTTCGAAGCTAATTAACGTTCGTGGAATATAGCTGTGAGGTAACTTTGTGAGCATACCTGGGGCGAGTTCGTGTTGCGGGTGACCATCTGACTGGAATAATTCTTCACGGAAACGCAGGTTTGGTCGCGCAGTCCCAAAGAATTGTAGGGAAACTAGATATTGGTCGAGCGCTACTAACAAGTTATAGCGTAGCCTGCCAGCCAGCAGGGTCGACTACATTAATATAACCTGCAAGTAATAGCGTAACTCTAAGGCTCAGATTAAGATAATTAAATAATCTTACAGTCGTCAGCGAGCCAGGAACGATTGCATCAACTCACAAGAGCTTTATTAAAGTATCAGCTATGCTAAATCTAACTATCATCGCTTAAACCTTAAGCAGTCTTCTAGCCAGCCGGGGGCGATTGCATTAAATAAGGAGCCTTGTTTGCGTAAATCTAAGGACTAAGGTCCAGGTACTTAGTTACTCGTACAGCTGTCAGCCAGCCTGGGGCGTTTGTATTATCACAACGTAGTGAAACGTAGTGGAGATGTGTTTTCAGAACATAGTGAAACGTAGTGGAGATTGTGTGTTGCAGGGGTGAAATCTTTTAAACTCCGTCTATGTGTGTGATCGGCCATTACTCGAGAACGATGTAACCGATTTTCGTGATCTTAGGCTCATTCGAACCGGCATAGTCGATTTACCGTGTACATCCCCGAGCGTTTTTTGAGTTGGGTCTGGTTCCGGGGTGAAAGGTCAGATTTTGGGTTTTTATTGTCCCATTTTACTACACTTCACGGAATCAAAGCTATTGTTATCTTAACTTTCAAATTTTTTTCTGGTTGGTTTTATTTAATAGTAAAATGATAAATGCCGATGCCTCTTTTTTTGTTTTTCGATTATGACTCCGGTTCTGAATTTATGGGGTTTGAGGTATGCTGTCCCAATGGTTCCTCGACCCGAAATTCGAAAATATGTTCTGACGTTTTGGACGGCTGAAAAGTATCATTTGGGGGTTTTCGGGCATGGGAAACTCATTGTCGGGATTGGTTTTGCTCTGTGATCCATGGTTTCATGGGTACGGTAGTATGGCGTCCCCAAGGTTCAGGATCTGAGAGCAAAATAAAGGTTTTTACCTCATTTTAGTACCCTTCACGGTAGCAAGGTTATTTTTATCTTAACTTTCGATTTTTTCTCTGGTTGGATTTATTTCATAGTAAAACGACAAATGCCGATGTCTATTTTTTGTTTTTCGATTAAGACCCCGGTTCATGGGGTTTGAGGTATGTTATTCGTGGTACCTCGACTCAAAATTCGAAAATTTGTTTTGACGTCCTGGACGGCTGAAAAGTATTGCTTGGGGGTTTTCGGGCATGGGAAACTCATTGCCGGTGTCTATTTTGCTCTGCAACACATGGTTCCATGGGTACGGTGGTATGGAGACCCCATAGTTCATCGACCCAAAATTCCCAATTTTATTGTGACGTCCTGGGAGGCTGGTAGATTGCACTGGGGGGATTTCGAGCATGATAAACTTACTGCCGGTGTTAGTTTTGTTCTAACTTGTGCGGTATTGTGTGACATCCATATATATATAGCATTATCGACGTATGCTTTCGAGAGTTGATTGGCTGTGTACGCAAAAGGCTGAGGTGTACCTATGCTTCACTACATTCTGCAGTCTCGATAGAGTTACTAGTTTATTTTTCGTTCGTGTCGGGGGTTTCCCAGGCTACACATAGGATTTTCGGGTACAAACCCACCCAATTACCTTAAAAATAACCCAAAACCCCATCCAAAATCAAAAATTCGGGTTTTGCAAAAATTTTATTATTATATGGTCCCTACCAAATCAACCTCCTTATTTTCGGATAGTGACCAAAATAGTTTTATTATTTCGCGAACTAGTGTGAAAGTATTAGGCGCAAAGCGAATTGCGCGAGGTTGAGATTACGGGAGGATTGCAAGCTCTGGTTTATAATTTCAAGAATTTTGGTTTAAGAACGGCGTGTAATTGTGCTTAGGACTTCACAAATAAGTATCCTAAAATCTAATCAATATTAATTTTAATAAGAATTCCCATATCCTCCGGCTTAAAAGAGCTAAGCCGTACGGTGGTATAGGTTCATAAATTAATAATTATAACTGGAGCAAGCCATTCAGGTGTGACCGTTCTAATATAATTAATAGTTCTAAATCTAAGGAACAGGTTAAGGTACCTATATAACCCTACAACTGCAGTGCAAGTCATGAGGGTGTACTGTGGAAGCCTAGAGACCAGGTTAAGTTATTAAGATAAATCAGGGGAGCAAGCCATTCGGGTGTGACCGTGCTAACCTCACAAGAAGGCCGGATAAGGAAGTTATTAGCGATAAATCGTAGACATAGGATAAGATATCATATAATCGTACAGCTGCAAGCTATTCAGGTGTAGTTATGTCAACCTCACAAGAGGACTAAATAAGAAATTAGCATTAAATCTAAGGCAAAGATTAAGGTAGGTATCTATATAACCCTATAATTGCAGTACAAGCCATTCTTGTGTGCTGTGTAAATCTAAAGTCCAGGTTAAGTTTTTGCGATTAACTAGTCGGTAGTGGAACTACACTTGTGAGCGGAGCTTGGGCTGTGGCATTACGAATTTACTCAATTTTATGTTCTTGTAACTACATTGCATAGGGCATAGCGCTTTATCATTGGTAAAAATATTATATATATTTGAATTATTCGACCCCAAAACACTATAATGGTTTGATGTAAACGATTCTATTTCAATAAATAACACAAATATTGCAAAATTCTCTATTTTAGCTGCATAAGCTTAACTAATTAGCTAATTACTAATTAACCATTAAAAATTTTTTAATCTCAAATAGCAGGTGCACACTATGACATAAAAGCTTTCAAACAAAAAAGTTTTAAAAAATCGGTTCGGTGGTTCTTGAGCTCCGTCGGACCGAACGAACGGACTGTCATTTCATGAGGAAGTATCGAATTTTTCGCTTCTGGAGAAAGCAATACGTCAATGGGATAGCTTGTTTGTTTTGAAACATATATTGAAAACTCAGCGGCATTATCGATATAATGTAATGACTACTGAAGAGGTGATGATTGTACAATTTATGCAAATTAATCGGATTTGTGCACATGCTCTCAGACATGACAGGATGAATTGAAGAGTTTTGGGTTTTTCGGTGTGTGTAAGCGTGGTCGTAGGATTTATTACCGTTCGTACGCTACTGTAGAGGACAGTGCTGACGTTTTTTTTTCGTTTTCGTCAAGTTTTGAACTGGTTATACCGATTTTTGGTGAAGCGAACTCAAAGTTCACTTTCGCTACACGGACGGACATCGACCTTTTTACTCCCAGACAGAAAATAAAAACGCTTCGGTCGACTTCGCCTCGTTCCGGTCAATCACCGGAGCAATCCATTCGGGGGTGACCGTGTTACCTCACAAGAAGGTCGGATAAGGAAACTATTAGCGATAAATTTAAAACTTGCTTTAAGGTACCTAAATGTACAGTTGCAAGCCATTCGGATGTGATTTTATGAACCCCACAACAGGATTATTAGTATCAATAACCTACTTCTATCTTAGTAAGACATAGATTGATTAGTAACTGAAGCGTGGTATTCAAACAGTCGGGCCTTGAAACAAAAGATAACCGGTGTACAAAAATGGGCACAATCCAACCGAGCTGTGCTGTAAGCTAGGTGTGACCTAAGTGCCTTACTCTAGTAATTGTGTTACTAATAAACTTTTTAACCCTGCTTTTGGTGCTCTTTGGACCCGGGGTGTTAGATTGGTCTATCGAAAACGTACAGTATAGTCACGCCGCCGAGCTATAGAGCTTCACAAGCAAGGGACGCGAGCCATTCGCGCGGACAACTTGGTTCCCCATCGGTATTATACTGGCTACATCTCAAGCTCCACCATTTTCGGCGGCGAATCCCGTCCCCTTTTTACATTTCGGTAGCATTCATAAAGAAAATTCCCCATCTAACCCCGACCCCTCTTAAAATAAAAAACACAACAGTTCGGACTCAGCCATAGGTGTTGAGGACGAAGGTTTTTAAAAACGGTCCGTTGATCAATTGGGCTGGGATACGATTTGAACCCACATGGGATTAGTAGTATAGGGGGGTCAGAACATCTCTATAATATACACTCAGGGATTCAAAAATCGTAAAAAAAATGAAGTTATGCTCATATAAGGCATGTTGATTCTCTGAATCAATTGGAGGGGTTAATTTTCGCTTGAGGTTCCGGTAATAGCTATGGGGTATCAGGATACATTTTTCTCCGTGGCGTATCGCAACGGGTTACTGGGTAGTTATAAATCGAGGGAGGCTACATTATGACATCGGCATATTACACTAAAGAGGCTAAACAGTTCGAAACAGTCTTACAAGGGGGGTGGATTGGGGTGACACAACGCGATAGACTTACAGCAGCACTTGCGGCACGTTTCTACATTTGCTACTTTGTATAACGCTGAGGCGTTGAAATTACGTGAACAGGATCGCACGACGTTTTACTGCGTTATTGTACTTAATGGAGGACGAGTGAAATTGGGCCCACTTATGAAACCATGCGGAATTAATTGACCCGGGAAACCTCATATCGATTTCTTCGAGGATGGGAGCAGTAGGCACTCCTGGATCCATCTTCCCTGAAATAACACATCTACTCGACATTACTGTCTGTTTGACATTAGCACTAGTACCACATTATTAAATGAACTATTACACAACCGCCGTAACTGTTTGAGAATAATTATAATAACATTTCACCGTTTTCGACACAACTATATCAATGTCGTTACAACGTTAATAACATATTGCTTTGACATCAAGTTCTTCGCTCAAGATTTGTGTACAGGGCAGTTTTGTAAATGCAATACATAATAAAACGAGGGGGCGGGGATAATGGTAACCAAAGAAGAAGGGCGGTAATAAAAACGTAACAAGGGAGGTTTTCACTTACAATTTTCAATCGTTTAGGCTTACAGTGTGTAAAATGATATCAGGTCCATCCAGTGTAGCGTTCGAGAGAGAGAGCCAAATCGTGAGATTGTTGAGTTGAGGAGTCCTTCTAAGGTTGCGGTTGGCAATGGCTCGTGAATTCGTCATATCCGTGAAAGTCTGTTGATACTAAATCCCCCACAGCAAGATGAACCCATTCCCAGACGTGTTTGACACTCGTGCAATACCAAATAGGGGACTCCGATTCTTCCTGAAGCATGACGCAACCATGATGGTACCATTCTAAACAGTAGTCACACTCAATCCAAGGGACATCCCGCATCATCTCCACGTTGTCGTCGCAGCTCCCTTTGCACTAACAACAGTAGTAGTCAGAGTCGGGCTCACCCAATTCCCGCGCTCGTAATTTCCGTTTGTAACCCATGTAGTCTTGTGGATTTCCACCGAAGTGCATAAATAGGGCCCGTTTTATAACAGGTGCGCCCTTCCGTATTAGTTTATTCGAAGCAAAGCTAAGATCAAGTTGCTTACTTTAATGACCCGGTACAGCCAGTCGAATTCGGGGTAAAATTTACTGGTCATGTTTTGGACCTATTCTCTCTCGCTTACACATAATAACGACATCGCCGTGGATAAGATCACAAATTTGTGTCCGCCGATCGATATATTGCTTATATGTGTTCTGCGCCAGTTTTATCTAGACAGTTACTTTACTCCATATGCTCTTAAGCGTTTTCGGCATGGTCAGGTGCTCGGAAAGGGCAATAACAACAGATGTTGTCGTTGATTTAAATGAATATTTTACGACCAATCTAGCTTAGGAAACAGACTACATTCGCCTTATATAATCTCATATTCATTCATGGAATGATTTTGTTCCTAGAGTAACAAGGCCTGGTTTGTGTGTAGATTGGTATTTCATACTTTGTTTGTAGGATAGGTTAGACTATCTTTGAAATCGGATTCATTGCCCTCAATGCCATTGAAAACCCATGATAAGGCTTGAAATATACACGCTGGATTCAATATAAACAACTTGTTGTATTCAGCTTTCAAAAACGTATATATAGACTATTTTGGATACTCTGCAATACATAACCGGGCTGCGAAACACTCGTATATACCGGTGTATATATCCAGATTTAGCAACGAACCCTAAAAAACTTATTTTTGCCATTCGGACACTGAGGATGGGGCCGAGCTGTTTGTGTTCAACTAATCCTAGTTACTTTTGCTATCGAATAGAAAATATACACCTCAATTCATTCATCCGAAGATGAGTTATGAATGACAGAAACACCCAAAAAGAAATTTTCACGATTTCCCGCCTAGCGCCCTCCGTGGAAACTCCGCTTGCTTCGTTCGCTCTGTTTCAACCAATGTTATAATGATTGTTGCCTATTGCGGTTGTAAAGGTTTTCGAAGATGCTGAAAACGATGAGAGGACTCAATTGATTATATCTGTTTTTGGCATGACACCGTATGCCCTGGAAACCTCATTGGTCTATGTATGATTTTGTGGGTTTCAAGCTAATGCTATAATTTGTTAAATTTGCGAATATAAATATTTTCGAAGTTGGCAGAAATGATGAGTTGTTTCTTTCAAACGCATCTACGACTATAAATGCCGCTTGCTTACAGTGATACCGCTCGCTGTGCAATCATGGATTGTTACCTTCTTGTTATCACAATTGCGGAAAAGATAGTATATATATTTTCTAAGCGGGGAATCAGGCTTTGTCGAAAAACTGCCAAATGTTGTGACATTTATTGCCGAATGCAGATTTTTAAATTAGTTCCAAGATACACGTAACAATGTTGTGCTGATTTTAATCCTACACTGTTTCAGAGACTGTAAGGGGATAACCCTACGCGCTGAGAAAATTTGAAAACAGTCCGCTTTTTCGTTTCGTGGTATAAGTAGGAAAATTTTTGGTTACTTTCAGCAGAATATTGCCACTAATCATGTACTAATTATTCATGTTGCTATCCCCCAAAAAGGAGGATCATTAATGCTTCGTTTTACCTTGTTGATAATAATTGGTTCAAGTTTTGGTTCCGTTAAAAATTTGCCGTTCCGGTTTCGGTACTGACCTACTTCAGTTCGGTTTACTAACTGCTCGACTAGCAGTAGTGATATCTGAGTCAAATTAAGCTCTTTTGTAGAGCAAATAAATCTCTGTAAAGCTGCATGTAATGCTTTGCTATCGGCTCTTTCAAGATGTAGGATTTGGATCAAATAGGAGTTTCTACAATCGCCCGTGAGAACCAAAATACTTCCAATCTCTAGATATATATTGGTATCATTGGTCTCATTTTCTAGAATCATTTATCATCTATGTATTTACACATTATGAGTCTAAATACGCAATAAGCGGATATATCTCCTCAACTATTCCAGCGATATGGCTGATACTAGGCCTATTTTGTAAGCTGATGCTCAGTGTATGTCTTGCTAAATTACATGTTCACCACACAAAATGTACCACCTCGGTTATAACACAAGCTGACAATTTTATTGCTTCTGTTCATTACCGGTGGGGTTATTTGTCCTGTTAAACACGTTTCAGTTTGTTATTCGCCCGGGAGGTGAAGGAGGGTAAAGTACGCAACTTTAATATTTTTAGTTTAGTTTTGTGTAGAATGCTAACGATACGCTGAGTAATGGATTGTGGGTTGCTAAAATATGCGCTCAAACTGAGGGTGTTTTGTTGTGCATGCAAACACGCTGCTTCGTATGGTTTACATCTTGAAGAATGGCCCCTAAGATTATTGAAACTACAATTGAAGTTAAGTTTTCTTATTTTCCCCATTTGAGGATAAAATTATAGGTCTCAAGGGCTTTAAAATGCGCTAAAAATCAATTCGCACCATTTCCTTGGTAGGACATTGAAGGAGCACGGTAAGCCAAGAAGTTTCGATGTTTGCTTGGTTTGTCAATTGACCTGGTGGCAACCGATTTTCGTGGTTCGGCTTTAGTATGAAAGAGCCTTCTGTATGCATCTTAGTGGAAGTTGAATCACGCTAAATGTAGCTGTCGCTCATTCTCTGTAGAATAACGACTTCCGCTCAGTTTTATCATCGAGAGGAACAGGAAATAGTTTCGTCAAAATAGCATCAATTGTAGGTAAACGTAAAACTATTATGAAGTATTTGACTTCTATATTAACTAAACTGTTTTCTTTATTTTAGCATGTCTTAAAATGCTATTATGCTAATAAAAGAATACAGAGTGCTTCTTCCGCTGACGGTCGAAGAATATCGTATTGCTCATTTGTATGTTGTCCAGGTTGGTGTATTTACTTAACGCAGTTTTAATTTGAGCATAAACCAATGTGCGTATGTACGGTATCCCAGCGGAAGCTTTCGAATATATGCTTTTATACATTGAGTGTTGTACTGGTTTGTCTTGATCAAAAATTTAGTTGCGTACTTTATGCTAGTATGTTGTATCATCGCCGAGGAGTTGTATATGTAAGTTATGTCAGCCATCACTAAAACTTACCATAGCGTTCTGTGTCATTGAATATGGATAATGCCATGGGTCGATTTGCATCAATTTCCCTACTCTGCAACGTAGGTAGACACAATACCAACACAGGTGTATTGAGAACCGTGTTACGAAAATGAGCCTAATAATTTGGCTTCTGTTGCTGTAGATGAATTAACTCGACTTATAGCCGCAAGCAACACACACTGCTGTGCCCTGGATGCATTATCTCTTTCGATAACAAAACAGTGTGTTGATATACTTGTGTATCCCATCACGGCTCTTATTAATGAGCCAACTACATCGCGGTCAATGCCTCTTCGCGAGAAGATGGCCATTATCCATCCTCGGCTCAAAAAACCTAATGCAGACACTAACGACATGACTAACTTTCGTCTAGTTTCAAATTTGTCCTACATGTCAAAGTTCATTGAGCGAGTAGTCCTGCATCAGCTAAATTGTCATCTGGAGAAGAACCGCCTGATTTCTACCTATCAGTCTGCCTACCGTGCTGGTCATTCGACTGAGACAGCTCTGATCAAGATCTGTAGCGATGTGCAAAGAGCAGTCCATTGCGGGCAAATTACTGTGCTTGTGAGTCTAGACTTGTCAGCAGCATTTGACACTATCGACTATTTCATTATAATGGAACGATTGTCTGTTATTGGAGTTTCTCCGACGTCCCTTAAATGGTTCAAGTCCTATTTGACATACCGCTGTCAACGTGTTAAAATAGGCTAATCACTGTTGAAATTCACATAAGTAACTTGTCACTGGCGTACCACAAAGTAGTGTTATTGGTTCCACACTCTTCAACATATCAATCGCTCCTGTTACTATAATAATCGTCGAGGCGGGGTTTTCCGCTCACTTCCACGCAGTTGATATCCAAATATACACACATTTTGACACCGATGAACTTAACCATGTTGTCGAAACTCTGCAGAAACTGCTATTGTCGTTACGGTACTGCTTGTACAACAATAAACTCAAATTGAACGATTCTAAAAATGGTCTCATATGCTTCTCCCGTCGCCATTTCCCTATCCTACCACTATAAAGCAACGTTATCACCACTAACCCATCAATGAGCCTTAAAATACTCGGTGCTGTGCTGGGCAACAGACTAAGTTTTGTCCAAAACACGACTTAGTTGTCAAGTTCGTGCATCTAGCAACTCCGCGAAATTGGTGGGATTCGGCAACGCTTAGATCTCGAAACTGCGAAAAACATCGTACGCGCCTTTGTAATATCTGGAATCGATTACTGCAGTGCATTGTACTGCGGCTTGTCCACCACAAATCTACAACCCGTCCGTCTTTTACTATATAATGTGACCAGAATTGTTTCATGTACGCGATGCTACGGACACAGCAGTCTTGTGCTGCGTGAGCTACACTGGTTGCCGCCTGACGAGCGAATTCGATACAAAGTGCTCCTGTTGGTTCACAAAGCTCTGACGTCTAACAGCCCTGCATACATTGCTGAAATGTTGCACCGATCAACTGCAACTCCCTTAACCAATGAAAGTGAATTATGCATTGACGTAACACGGAATAATCGTTTCTAGTTCGTCGGCGAGTTCTCATGGAACAGACTACCATCTAGGCTTAGTGACAATGCTTCAAATGTTACTGAATTTAAGTCTATGTTAAAGACGTTTCGTATTGTTATTAATATATCGATTCCAGCGGTTTTGCAACGCCATCCGCGAAAAAGGTGCTTTATAAATGCCTTATAATATCAGTCATGTTTCTGAAATAGCTGAAGAGATATAACCGCTTTTTGCGTATAGTCTCCTATTATAGACCCATTAAAACTCGTTTTGATTCAACCATCCATAGTAGAAAGCGGCAATAACACCATACGATATACATAATATGTAACGAAGCAGTACTGCCTCACAAAAGGGCTTAACATAACATGCATAGAAAGAGCTGATATGCCTGCGCGTATTATGGGTCTCGAAGGACCTTTCAAACTTCAATTTTGACCCAACTCTGCAATGTAAATAATGACAATAGATGCACACTATTTGCAGCTACACAGAGGATGAATGCAACAGTCTAATTTCACCGACATGGCTGAAATGGCTGAGATGACATTGCAGTTTTCGCGTATTTTGTGTCTAAAGGGTTCACTTCAAAACCCATTTTAACCCAACCTTACACCCTAAATAACGACTATAGCAGTATACCATTTGCAGCTACATAGAGCATGAATTTCCCTATAAAATAGCCCAGGTTTCACTGTTATAGCTGAAGTGGTTGTGGAGATTATTTGTTATCTCAATTTTCGGCTCTTCTCAAAGGTTCTTTCTAAAACACTTTTGACCCGATAATCATCTGTCGTAAAAGAAACATTTCAAACCACTATACCTTATGCTTTTGTGTATGTACTGCTTTGTTTTACAACTTCGGTGACCACCAGTTCTTTGTGGAATCATTTTTTGGCACTGTGGGGGAGAATATGGTTCTCTACCCTTAACCAGAAGTAGCGATTTTTCAATATCCGGCATTTTGTTGCCTGTTATTACATTATAATGAGTGTCTGTTATGTTATCAAGCATACACTACATAGGATCGTTTTGCTATCTAGAGTCTAACCTGATTACTATATACATTTTCATGGGGTTTTAAGAGTTTTACACTCGACGAACCCGATTTGCAAATTATAGTACGTCTTCATTTTGTCTGATTATGTATTGCGTGCAGGGTATCAAGAATGGTCTATATAAGTTTTTCGGTAGACTGAATACCATGATTTGGTTAGTCCAACACAAGGATCGCCTTTTAGACGTTTTCGTTGAGTTTAAGATAGGCTTTCAGTAGCTTGGTACGTGGCATCAAAAATAGTTTATTTGTAGGTTTTTCGGTACCTATATCGAATACAATGATTTGGTTATCTAGAGTCCAGTGTTAATATTTCATGCCTTTTTATTACTGCTGTACCGGGGAAAAATTCTGCCTGGGCCGGGGCTAAGCTTGCCCGGGCCGGAGCCGTGACCGAGGCTAGACGAAAAAGTACTATGTATTCGATTTTCCAGCGCATATAGACTATATATATATACCACATATACACACATGCCGACAGCGGGTGGAAGGGAGTAAAATTTCCTCATAGGAATCCGAGCCCACTCCCCGCAGAATGAGGTGTACTCATAGGCGAAAATTTGACGCCTTACGACCAAAAAAAGGTCCTCACTACCGAACCGAACACACCCCACAAAAATTTCGTCGGTACCGGGGGTGACCCCCTCCTGGGGGTTCTATCCAGGGGTACATCGTCGGCATGTATGCAAATATACCAATAACCAAATCATTGTTTAATTACTATTCTTCAAGATTATTATGTAAATTCACAGCTAAAGTTCACAGTTTCAGGAAAGTAATGTGGAATTTGCACTGTCCTAGTTAGAAGCAAGCATTATATCATCAGCTAAAGCTCCAGATTGTTTATCTGTTGTACTAATTTGGTACCAGACTGTTTATCTGCCCTACTATTTAATTTTTTGAAACAGTAGCCCCGTCACCTAAATTTTACCTTTGCCGGGGCCAGGGCTTCGAAGTTGCACCGGCTCGGGGATAAATTTATTGCCCTAGGGCCGGGGCTAAGCCCCGGTACATCCCTGCTTTTTATTGGTTTTCACAGGTTTTAGGGTCAACGAACCCGATTTCCAGAATATAATCTGTCTTCACGATTGGTTACGTATTGCGTACAGATGATCAAGAATTGTCTGTATAGGTTTGGCAGTAGGCTGAATACAACGGTTTGGTTCCCGAGAGACCAGCACAAATGCTTGATGCGTTGTCAGTTGGTTTAGATGGGTTTAGAGTAGACTAGGGTTCAGAATTTTCAATGAGTTCAGGGTTCAAGAGGTTTTCGGGTGGTATATACATCAAACAAAGCCTGTTACTTGTGATTAAACAAAATAACTTAAAAATGAGATGAAGGTTGCTCCGTTTCTCCCCTTCCTTGCGTGTTAGTAATCTTTAGGTGGGCGCATCTGAGAAACTTTTCAAGTCGATGGCAAGTGATCATGATGCGCCGTTTAAATGAATGCTCTGTGTTCCTACCCCATCTTCCGGGTCCAGTTTAGCAAAAAAGCTAGTTTTATGGATTCTTTGCCAAATCTGGCCATACAGACATTTTCAGGCTATATATCGCAACACAGGCTTCTAATCTAAACAAACACGGGCATTCAGGCTACACTACTTACAAAATCTACCAAGGGCATTCAGTTTCACTACTTACAAATATACCGGTTCCACCCTTATAAACATGTTTAGATGTGACATTGCATTTTGGTTTAGAAGAAAAGTCGTTTGGAAACTTATGGGCTGGAACACGGAGTGGAGATATTACAAAATCGACCGTACCGGGACGAAGAGGGTGGCGAAGGACAGTACACCTACAAGGTGTATCACATTGGCCAACTGTTGCCTGGTCAGTCTTTATTTTTGTTGGAAGTCTTCACGTGCTCCATCTTTATTGACACAATAATGTGTCCAATCGTGTTTATTAAATTATCATCGCAACTTTATTTGATTTTATGTGTAATGTTTTTATTTCTACTTTATTATGTACCGATGGTTTTATATCATTCGAAACGTGCAGCTAGCGGGTTTAGCTTAATTCGTGTGGTTCAACTGTGGAATCTGTTTAGTTCAGAGAAACATTGCCTACCCAGTGTTCGACGACATTATTAAAAGTATTGGGTTGCAAAATATTATATTTAATGAAAGGGTACCGCTTCCCTGGCCCACTGCATGCATGCCAAAACAGGTGTTCATGGGGCTCCATGAGGCCTCAGATTTTGGCAGTTTGGTGAAAGCTATAAAAAATGGAGGTGAAATCGGGAAAAATGGATCGTTGACGGGGGTGCGCCGTCAACTTTTTTGAGCACCCCTGTAAGACCCTCGCCCCACTTCCCCGAGACCTCAATGTAACGGCCTAGATGCAGCGCTTTCGTCCTAGCCTGGTGCTCCATATTTATTGGTAAGATATAGGGTAAAGTAAAGCGATCGGCTTAATAGTGATTGAGAGGCACTTAGAGGGTTTTTCAAAATTTTATCTGTGCTAGTTTTGCGCATTTTAAATTCCTCGGTGCGTTCTTTATCGTCGGTTCTCGGTGTGAACACACAAACACCGACAAAGTTTGTGAGTTCTCTTAGAGCAGAAATCGTAACTATGATAATTTTTGACCTGAAAATTTCTGAAGAATTGTTTTGGACCAATGTTGGCGCACGTTGGAAATGCGTGGTTGAATCTGTGTTTATTCGATAATTATCGTTCAGCGGATTCGTTTGGTCATGAAATGTAACGCAGTAATGTCACAAAATATTTGGGGATACCGTAAACCGCAAAGTAAAATTATTTATATGTTTCTGTCTTTTTGATATTGGTTCTACGCGACCAAGGGCAATACTTAATAAGGCGACTGGTGTTGTATGATGCTCAATCATCATGAAGTGGTAAAACGATGATTTGTTTTTTATTTTTTCGATATCTCAACTCTATATGGCGTATTGGCCTCTGGACAGATTTTGAAAATCATTTTGGCATTATGGAAAACCTTTTGTGAAATTGTTAATTTCGGCTTCGCTATTTCACATAACTCTTTGGGAATTTTTTTAAAGTATTCTTTCTCAGCTTTATTACTTATTTTTTTTGCTTGTACCCGATTGTAGTTTTCCATGAGCACACTCATTGCGCTTTCTGACGGGTTAATGTTTTTGGTGTTCACTTGTATTTTAATCGTTATTTTTGATTTTGTGAATGTAATGTTATAACCATTGAAGTGGTTATTGGTGCTTACAGTTTTTTATTTATTTAATGAAAAAATATTTGTAACTTCTGTGTAGTAAGTTATTAAAGTGTAAAAAAGTAATGATATTTTTTGAAATAATTTAGGTTTTCATATTTATTTTCGTGGTTTGATTTCGCGCGAATTTGCGAAAAGGCCTGTTTTTGGTCAATTTTGCTTTTTTGACGTTATGTAATGAGTTCTATAGTTATACACCCAAAAATTATTTCTAACGACAGTATCAACCCTACAAAACCACCCATCACCCCAATAAGGCTTGAAACTCGCTTAGTTAAAAGTTGAAAATTAAATTTTTTGCACATTTTTTTAACTTTGGCTGTTAAATAGAAGATGGCTGGTCTGATAAAATGGGAAAGCTATACTTATTGATGAGGGGTTTGTGAACTAAGGTATAGCATAAATTTGTACATGAGGGAAGATTTTCAATTTTGGTTCTATGTCTTCGGTATAGATTATTTTACAAATGCCGAGAAGCCATATGTCCAAAACCTCAATGTTTCCAATTCGAGTCAGTTTCTTCAGATTTTGGTAGGAAATCATTTGAACAGCGTAAACTCAAAGCTAGGTGCACAGTTTGATTCTGTTATGGGCTAAATAAAGAAATAATTACGAAAATCCATCAACCCAGTGATGAGTTATGCCTGACACATGAAAAAATTTGTGCACATTGTGCTGGCGTCTTTCGGAAAGTGGGGGGCATGCTCATTCTCGGGAGAAAATAAAAAATGGGGGGGTAAATTTTGTTTAAAAATACTAAATATTTCCATATTTTCATGCATTTTTACCACCGATAATGTATTTTCAAGCTAAAACAATATTTTAGTCTCATAAATAGTGGTAATTAATGTTTAAAAAACAATTTGCAAACAAAAAACACAAATTTTCAGACATAAAAAATTTTTGGAATTAATTGAACATGGCGGGTTTCGGTCAAGTTAGGGGACGGACATGGGGAAAATCTCACGAACATGGGGGATTTGATAAATGGGGGTCCTCCACCACCCCTCCCCCACTGTGGACAGTCCAGTTGTGATAGCTAATAAATTCAAGAATTCTCGCCGTGGTATGCTTGCTCTGTTTCAGTTCACGCAAGCAATATCGGATTATGCATAATTTAAAGTTAATGCAACTCAAACATAATAGGGGGAACTTTTGCCACGTTAAGAACATTGTTCTCTATGGTAAAAATTTAAGATTTTAAATCTTCCAGATAAAACGATTTGTTACCTTTCAGTTTTTTTCCGGGAGACTACAACATTTTCTTTAGGTTGGATACGTGCTATCTTTCCTACTGGCGTGTTCTGCTTTGAAGAAGAAGCATGGAACGAATATCCTTATACACGGACTTGTTATTCGTCGCCGCATGTTTCACGTTTCCATCTCGAAGTTGAGACGCAGTATCATAATAATGATACGGGGCAACGTGCTAATGCGTTTTCCCTGTCACCCGTCGAGCTGGAACAACGGAGCGTAGGCAAGTAGTTTACCATTTCTAGCTGTATTTCGCTCAAAATAGATTTGTTTACCAATATCATGACCGATAGTATAATCTAGCCGCAATAGATTTGTACGTTGCTTACGAACTTAGCACGGGGCAAGCTCGCACCTATAAAGCTGGTTTGGACCCACATTGCCTGATTATTGTATTGACACAGTAAGGTCTATCTTTGAATTCATGTAACTTAATTTATTTGCATATGAACTCTTAGCCCGGTTGTGCAATCGCATATGGTTCTGGCGGTGGTACTGTGACGCATAACTAATTTCCCAAAATAGTCACAAAGATAGCGCATTGTTATGTAAAGTCGCGGTGGGTAATTTTTATTTTTAACTGTACAATGAATGTAGATTTGTACTTTAATTTTTATATTTTACCAAATTCAATTTTGTATTAACGGTGACAACCCATTGGGAGTTCCCCAGTTTGGAAATATCTTGTCTTTTGTTCACTAGAATACCTAAAATAAATGGTGTTCATAGTGAGCACGCAAGCAAAGCAGTGTTGCGCAAAATATTGAGCTAAAATTTTGAAATAATAATTATAGAAAACTGGGAACTGGTAGGTGAGAATGAAAAATAAAATGTCATTTTAGATTTATTTATGTATTTACAGATTTTGTTTCTCGAAATAAGTGCTGTTAAGTCGCATGGTTGCTATGTATTCATTAAAATCAAATTGACTAACATACCTGTTGAAGACCCCTCATATTTAATATTTTTGTCTACTCCTTATTTCAAAATCAAACTACCGCTTGTACTTTCTAAATTGGGGTGGGGTTAGGGCTTTTTTCGTTTGCAACTGGGTTCAGAACTGGCTCTCTTGCTTAGTAGCGCCGAGCAAAGTTTTATGGTGCCCGCATGTGAATTTTGCTCTTTCTGTTTGAAAAACCCCAGCTAACAAAAATTGACATTTTATCAGAGCTTAGTGTAACGTAGCGGTAATTATGTGTTGCAAGGATGAAAGCATTTAAATTCCGTCTCTCTGTGTGTGATCCTCCATAACCCGGGAACGATTTAAACGATTTTCATGATCTTGGGCTCATTAGAACCGGCATAGTCGATTTCGTTTTTTTTATTTGAGGTCTGGTTCGGGGGTCAGAGGTCAAAATGAGGGTTTTTAACCCATTTTAGTACACTTCGCGGAAGCAAGGTTATTTTATCTTAACTTTCCAATTTTTTCTTTTTTGGTTTCATTTCATAGTAAAATGATAAATGCCTATGCCTCTTTTTGTTTTTAGATTAAGGCTCTGGTCCTGGCGTTATGGGGTTTGCGTCATGGCACCGCCGTGGTTCCTCGACCCAAAATTCGAAAATTTGTTTTGAATTCCTGGGCGGCTGAAAAGTTTCACTTTGTGGTTTTGTGGACATTGAATACGCATTGCCGGTGTTGATTTTGTTCTGCGACCCATGGGTACGGGGATATGGCGCCCCATGGTTCATCGACACAAAATTCCTAATTGTGACGTCCTCGGAGGCTGCTAGCTTGCACTTGGGGGGTTTTCGGGCTTGTGAAACTTATTGCCGTGTTAGTACTGTTCTAACTTGTACGGTATTTTGTGATATTACACGTATCATATCGACGTATGCTATCCAGAGCTGATTGGCTGTGCACGTAAAAGGCATAGGTGTACCTATGCTTCACTACGCTTTGCAATCTCGACAGAGTTACGAGTTCTGTTTCATTTCTTTTGCTAAAATTTTAATATTTATAATCGTTTTAATAAAATAATTTAATTGAAATTTGTTTCAATCATCAAAAATGTCATGACAGCAGTGTTTCTAACGTGATTTATTATCAGTTTTAACTCTTTGCATTGAAAAACGTAAAATTTTGACGTTTAAATTGGAGCGTTGACGGGGAGCATTTTATCATTTTATGCTCCCTGGCAATAGCTGATACTACCTAGTTTCAAACCATGATACGCATAGAAAAATTTTTCAAATGGAGGGAAACTTGAATTCTTAGCGTAGTGAGTGGAACGAGCGTGGCGAAGAATTCTCACAGGCCAGAGTGATAAAATTCGACGGTTTCCGTTTCTGGCTTTTCTTGTGGTGACACGCACAAATAAACTTTGGCTGGCCAGATTGATTGTTCGATAGCTTAAAATCTCTGTTTGTGCCCTTTTGTTAGACCCGAAAACGGATTCTAACCCCTTTGGGTCTTAAAAAAGGGCCAAATGGGCTCTGATCGGGTCACAATTGGGTCCGAGAAAACACGTTATCGATTGTATCTCCGCAACTGATGGAGATATGTTAGCCAAAGTAGACATATATTGCAGGTTTAAAAAGGTCCGTAAGGTATGTATCATGCTTTGCTACATGGCTGTTTAGATTGCAGGGTCTGGGTCAAAAAGGATATTTAAATGGGCCCATGAGACACAAAATTCACGAAAATGACATTTCCTCCGCAACCACTTTATTAATATGGTTGTTTTTGGTCTCATTTTGTAGTACTATGAACCTCTATATAACTGCGCCTAGTATGCTGCTCTTGTCTTCAATTACGTTGCAGAGTTTGGGCAAAATAGGGTTTTAAAAAGACCGATAAAACGAAATATCTTCGCAAACGCTCTAGATTTTTGGGTGTTTAGAAGTTTGTGGAGCACTGCGTCCTATACGAAGTTGTGCCCGATCGTACATCTAGTCAACGATTAAAGCAACATGATGATGTTAGGTTCATTTTGTATGTTGATGCTTAATATAGCTGTGCACGTGGCATTAATATTCTGTAAATATTTTCTGCGAATGCTACCATTGTAAGTCATTGACATAGTTATAGTGTGGTGGTTTTGAAATATGCAGTGCAGAACCGGATTTCCAAATCTTTAGCGGTTTGTCTATCGCATAGCTATTAACATTTTTATTACAGCTATCATTGATATAGCAAATGACCCTGTAACATCCTCTGACAAAAATTCACTCGAAAACGATGTGAGACAATTCCGGTCAAAGAAAACTGGAAGAGGGCCGTTAGAATCGGATTGGATAACGCGGACAACAATAACTGCTGGCGACAAAAAGAAATACCCTGTTATGTGTGCGTATAAATTGTGCCGTCTCAGCTGTAATTATTGGCCGCGGATGCTTCAATCTCAGCTAGAACATTTTGTGGACGACGTGGGTAAGTGGCAAGTCACACAATTATAATCTAATCCACACACAGTAAGATAGTGTACACAAAGTGGAAGTTTATAAATCTATATCGTCAAGCCAGTATAGTGACATCATGTTTTTAAAATACATTCTTTGCTCACTCCTAGCTTCCTAAGACGTAACTATTATTAAGTCGGGTGGCTTGTGTGTAGTTAGAAGTCCAAAATGTCTGTATTTTTTAGTGTCCAAAATTATATTTTACACCATGACATGAAATAAAAACGTATATATATCAGAAATTTACGCTGCGTTGTTTATGTCTTACGTTGTGTTCGAGATTTGCATTATAACACTGTCCTGTTACATTATACTAGTGGTCTTGCGTAGAAAACTTTTCATACACTATAGCTAGAGGTAGTGATATTTTACGTTACTGTGTGGAATGAAGCATAAGCTAATGACTAAACTGTAAATATATATGCGGATCCAAGTTTCGGCTTGCATTTAAGTTTCATCGTTATTTATGCATGGAACAGTCTGGCTTGACTGTATTTATATACTTTTTGTGCCGTTTAAACTTCAAATGTTTTACAAAAATTTGTTTTTTGTATGTAAAGGTCTGCGCGACAATATTGTCCGCGCACATCGGCAAGCCTGGTTATGGATGGACGAGTGGTATGGTCTAACTATCCAAGATATAAGACGATTGGAATTTGAAACGCAGAACGCTCTTAATTTCAAGGTTAGAATGGATTTTATGTTATATAAATCGCCAACACTTAGTCGCTGTGGGAAAACTGTCAAGACATTGTTATTCTTCCATGTTACCTAAACTTCATATTGTTTTGTGCTGTGGTACATATGAGCTTAGCTTCTCTTAGCAGGGGAGGCGCCCCCGGCGTGTTTCGTCCTCTCCTCGGGCTCCGAATACAGTTCATAGCTCCAGGCAAATTTGGCCTTTTCCAGTTCATAACGCTCACACGTCCCAGGTAAATTTTGACCTTATCCAGTTGATTCCTCAGGGTACTTTCTTGTACGACTAAAAATCACCAATTTTTCTCTGATAGAATAAAAATATGCGAGCTTTTCCTGAATGACCTAGCTATACAATGTGCACCTATTGCTGTCATCAAATTTTATGATTAAACAATGGTGATTTCAGTAATTTAATAAATCAGTTTATCGGTATATCATTTGATAGTAATTGTAGCTATTTAATTTAGTATATAACTAAATAAAAATTGTTATACGGTAAAATCCGTATTTACTAAAATTTTTGAGATAGCACTACTTGCTATCATGCCGGTAATGTGCTGCAACAGAACGTGCGAAGAGCTGGGTTTACCCTTTGGACGCTAGGCGTTAGTGATAATTTATTTTTTTGTATGTCGCTGTCATTCACAGCTGTATTTTATAGGTAAATTCTTTTGTTCGAAAGCAAACTTGATGACAGTGCGCTCTTTAGTAGAAAACAAACCGCTCCGAACCCAATTTAAGGTCAAAATGGCAAAAAACATGTTTTAAAAGTTCTTTGCCAAATCTGGCCATACCAGTATCAGTCTGTCGTAGCTTATATCTCGCGACACAATTTGTTGATCGAAAAACGCGAATATTCAGAGTCAGCTCATCGAGATCTATAAGTTTACGGAACATTACTTTTTGTGGGTCCGCTCCTTGGGCCGCTGTGTGCCCGAATATGGCCCCTCGACCTTTTGCCAGAAATAACGATTAACGTGATTTCATTTGTTTGGTTTCTATTGCGTGCAGGGCATCAAGAATTGCTCTATATAGTTTTTCTGAACGCTGAATACCATGATTTGGCTATCTAGAATCCAGAATATTATATTTCATGCCTTTTCATTGGTTTTCAAGGGTTTTAGGATCAATGAATCATATTTGCAGAATATAGTATGTCTTCGGTAGTTTGGTTATGCATTGCGTACAGTGGATCAATATTTGTCTTTATAGGGTTTTCCGTGGCCTGAGTACCATGGTTTGGTAACCTAGAGCCCGGCACGAATATTTAATGCGGTTTCAGAGGTTTTCATTAGGTTTATGATCATGGAGCCCTCGTACCAAAATATACTCTTTCTTCAGCACTTTAGTACTGGACATTAAGAATAGTCCATATACAGGTTTTTAGATAATATGCTGAATGCTATGATTTCGCTATCTGGAAACCAGCACGGTACTTCATGTGTTTTCAGTTGTTTTAGAATTGTTTTGAGATTTTAGGTTTTTCAATGGTATATACGTAAAACACAGCCTATGGGTGATTACACAAATGACAAGTTATATATGAAATAACGTTCGTTGCGTTTTACCCTTGCATGTGAGACCATATCATGTCATCCTCATCATATCATATAGTATAAAGCGTGATTCCACTTTAGGTGCATACACCATGGTTCTTTTGTCAAAATCACGAATTATCTCGTTCGTGATCACATTTCTGCTATCTGTATTCGCATTTAAGCGAACGCGAACAATGGCTCTCCGATGTACGAGCAGAATTTGCGTACACACACTTATCTCAATTTCGCACGGTAGTCCGCGTTTACCAAATGACATGCTGAGTCGGACAGCTATGCTCGTGGTCTATGTGTGTATTGTAGTGTATGCAAAAACGCGATTGGTAATCGTGTTTTCCCGTGTACGCGTTCAGAAAAATGCTGTGTTAAAATAACAACCGCGAGCAGCACCTACATGTTTCTGTGTCACAATTCTTTATTCGCATGCATAAGGGAAAATCTATGTTCGCGCACAGTGATCGGTTTTACAAGTCTGAACTGACTTTCCAAAAGAACAACCCAAGTGTACCTAAATAAAGTTGACTCATGCGTTAGACCCATGTGTCTGTCCCAAACTCAAGGTTCGAATCACGGTCTTACCTAAAATCTTTTCAACTGTTTTTTCAGGTAGCGCCATATAGCGTAATTTGACCCGCTTGGTCAATTGGAGTGGTTAATATTCGTCTCCAAGGTTCCGCACAAGGAATTATGGTGCGTCAGGGTATCCACAGAAGAGCACCACTTCCAATGTGAGCCTCAGGGTCTAAGAATTGAAAAAAGAAGTTAGTCTCATATAAGATATATAATTTGATTCGTCGGGTCGAGTGGAATAGTTAATTTTCGTCTGCAAGGTTCCGGTAAGGAGGTATGGGGCGTCAAGGTACCCACAGAAACAGCAAAGCACCGCTTCCAATATGTACTTCTGGGGTCAAAAAATCGCAAAAATTAAGTTAGTGTCATATAAGGTAATTTCACTCGCTGGGTCGGCTGGAGTTGTTAGTTTTCGGGTCCGAGGTTTCGCTGGTCAGGGTACCCACAAAACGACAATCATTCTCAATATGAGCCTCAGGTTCCAAAAATCTAAAAAATGAAGTTAGTCTCATATAAGGTATATTGATCCGCTGAGTCAAATGGTGCAGTTAATTTTTGACTCCGATGTTCCACTAACGAGTTATGGGGCAGGTTAGTCTCGGAAGGCCATCACTCCTGATAAAAGCCCCAGATGTCCAAAATAAAGATAAAGTTAGTCTTTTGCAAGGTAATTTGACCCGCTGAGTCGATTGCAGTGATGAATTTTCGTCTCCGATGTTCTGGTAATGACAGTGTACCCTTGGAAGGGCACCACTCTTGATGAGCGTCAGGGGTCCAGAAATTGAAAAAATGGACTTAGTCTCATGTAAGGTAATTTGACCGGCTGATTCGATTAGAGTGGTTAATGTTCGGCTCCGAAGCTCAGCTAACGCTGACCCAGTGGATGTATTGGATATTTTAAAATACAATTTTTTACCATTACATAAATACACAAACGGTTAGTGCTTTTATGCTACGAGTTTATACAGACGTGTCATTTCTTATTCAAAACACGGCCGCCGGCCCAGCAGCCAGGACGATACGGTTCGTAGACATGCGGCGGCCGTATGCCGGTCATCTCCCTGTTACTAATATAAATGTTAAGTTTGCATATTTTTTGTTTATGTAAAACATTGAACGGATGTTTTTAGTCTTCTTGTACGTTTATCAATGCTAGTCACAGACAAGGTGGCCATTAATATACATGCAGCAGCATAATATGACGGCCATGTTCGTAAAGGTGCTGCTTGAATTTAGAACGATTACGGGGAATGTAAGTTTGAGATTGTATGATGAAGAGATACCAGTATCTAGCGTTGTGAAATATCTAGGCGTCATAATAAACAACAAGTTGTTATGGAAAGATCACATTGATACAGTGGTGAGAAAGGGAGGTAACACACTTATGGCGTGTAGAGGTATAATTGGAAAAACATGAGGAGCTATACCGAAGACTGTGCATATATTTATAACACTATAGTGCTTCCTTCAGTCTGTTATAGTGCCGTAGTATGGTGGCATAAAACGAAATTTAAGACGTATGCAATGAAGCTTGCTAAAGTTTCCAGACTCGCTTACATCGTGGTGACGGGTGCAATGAAGTCAACATCAACGCTGAGGATGGAAGTTCTGTTAAATAGTCTTCCGATTGTCCTACACGTGGTGGAAGAAGGTGTCCGAGTCGAGAGAATTGGTCTAGAGAGACAGATCATTTTAGAAACACGGATAATGTTATTATGTTAGTACGGAGGAGGAACGGACAGTTACAGTTATTCCCTGGGTCAGCACTGTACTGTCTTTCAGGCGGAAATTTACGCAATTAAGAAGTGTGCAGACAATATTAGTGGTAAAGATACGTGTAATATGAAAATACGAATATTTTCAGACAGTCGCGCAGCACAAAAGCATACTGAGCAGGTTAGATCCAAGTTGGTCATAGAGTGCAAGAAAAGCCTAGAAATGTTATTTAGGCAGAGTGACGTACTGCTAGGATGGATTCCTGAACAAAGTAACATTGAAGGTAACGAAAGAGCTTAGGGATTAGCACGTAGAGGCTCAGCTAGACGTGCAATAGGGCCAGAACCGATACTTCCCGTTGCCAGGAAAGAAGTAACCACGATGATAAAGTCATGGTTACATAGGAAGTTTACTACAAGGCGGAGACAGGAGATAGCTTATGAGCAAACGAAGAGTATGGTTGGTATTTCAGATGATAGACATGGTAAATTTATCATAGGTCTAACGAAAAATACTCTCAGACAGTGTATGCAAGCTGTTACTGGGCACAGTTGGTTGAATTACCACTTACATAAGGTAAAATGATTGAAAGGAAAGAGTGTGATTACTGTGGCGTTGATGAAACATCTGAGCATCTTCTGCATGTAGCATAAAGGAAAAAACCCGTAACTGCATTTTTTTGCTTTCGAGATAAAGCGTAAAAGCTTTCTCTTCTAAGAACTAATCACTGAATATATATGAATGTTGGGTGGGTTTACAGAGACAGAAGAACTAAAAATAAGGGGAGAAAAAATTTTACTCCATCACACTCTTGCAATTAGATAGAACACTTACACCTTTTATCCACTTCGATTTTTAAAGACAAAAACACGTAAGCGCAATTAAGCATTTTTTCCACCAAATTGTTCTTAAAAACAAAATTGCAAAACCACACTTAAAGCGTTTTTTCACCAATTGTTCGCTTATAATAAGTACCCATTATATAATTGCACAATTGGAAAAATGTTAAATATGTAGTAGACGGACCTGAACAATCAAGTATTGTATCCATATATCCCATCGACGGCCATTTGACAAGTTAGATTCGCATCAGGTGTTGTTGTTGCTGCTACTGTTGTTGTGGCTGCTGCTGTTGTTTTTGTTGCTGCTGCTTGCTGTTGTTGTTGCTGTTGCTGCTGCTGTTGTTTCTGCTGTTAATGTTGTTGTTGCTGCTGCTGTTGTTGTTGCCGCTGCTGCTGTTGTTGTTCCTGTTGCTGCTGCTGTTGTTGCTGTTAATGTTGTTGTTCATGCGGCACTTTTCTCCATGTTGAGTATGATTGCAGTTCACAGGCAGCGGTGCCCGTGCCGGTCTCGCTTGACCTTTGTAGTTTTCATATTCTTGACCGCTTTGTCGGAGAGCCTGCTGCTTATTTTTGCGCCATTGCGTTGGTTCAGCTATTTTCCTTCGTTTCGACTTTCTTGCAGTGGCTTTTCCGTCGTCACTAACATTATCATCCCCGCTGGCATCATGGTAGTCATCGCCGCTGCCACTTTCATCAACATTGCCGCTTGGATCATACTCAGCATCATCGTCGTCATCATCGACGTATTCATCGCTATCACCGTCCTCTAAATTGTCTATTGCTTTAAACTTTTTACATTGTTTTGGCGTTGTTGTTCGTAATGTAGACGGTTGTTGATGTGGGGACGGCGCAATGGCGAAACGCGTTGAAGAAGCAGCCGGACGCGTAGCTGTTGCGGGTTGCTGCGACTCGATGGAGGAAGGTGTTGACGATGGACCCGGATGAACAGTAACGTCGCTGAATATGCTATGGACAATCGCATCAACACGGGAAATTGCAGTCAAAGCGGCCACGATACCGAGCGGAAGGTTGATCTGCATTTCGAGGGACTCAAACGCTCGGATGACTAGCGAATTATTGTTTTCCGCCGCATACAAGAGAAGTTGCGCGATGGCTTCTGAATGTTTGTTATTACCGTAGCGGGATTTTCCACGAATATTTTCGATGATTCGATAGGTAATAACCGGATGCAAGATGTTTGTCGAACATATGCGTAATCATCGGTTCCAAAAAAATAGACGAACACTCGGTCAGAAACAAGCTTTTGTCCATGGAAGGTTGAATCATCTGCCACAATAGCAGGCCAGAGACTCTTGGACCAAAACACCCGCAATAATTCGTCAATTTCGTACATTGGAAATACGTATAAATTATAATTTTACATACGTATAAATGTATTCTGTCACAGAATAATAAAACGTAGTAGAATGTAAAACAGTAGAAAATGTGTCCGAACACAATACCAATAAATATACAATACGGACAAGGACAATTGACAAGGGGGACCCAGTGAGCCGGAAGACACTGGAATTGGTCGGCCAAGGTATCTCATTGTTTGATCTATTTGGGAGCCCAGTGAGCCGGAAGACACTGGAATGGGTCGGCTAAAGTATTTCATTGTTTGATCTATTTGGGAGCCCAGTGAGCCGGAAGACACTGGAATGGGTCGGCTAATCAATACATTTATACCTTCTTCCACAACATGTGTATTGCACCTAATAATATAATTGGGAGCCCAGTGAGCTGGAAGACACTGGAATTGGTCGGCTAAAGTATCTCATTGTTTGATCTATTTGGGAGCCCAGTGAGCCGGAAGACACTGGAATGGGTCGGCTAATCAATACATTTATACCTTCTTTCACAACATGTGTATTGCACCTAATAATATGATGGTGGAGCCCAGTGAGCCGGAAGACACTGGAATTGGTCGGCTAAAGTATCTCAGTGTTTGATCTATTTGGGAGCCAGTGAGCCGGAAGACACTGGAATGGGTCGGCTAAAGCTCAGATAGGGTATTTTGCACTTCCAAATTTCTCATGACCCCTTCGCCATCGGTGTTATCGATCATGTTAATATTACTAATATGAAATATTGTTATTGACAAATATCCGCCATTAGAATGTTGTAAGCACAACTACGTAACTCCCCCGTGTGATTGTATTTTACGTTATTTTCGTAGAAGATAAAGCACGTCAGTGCATAAAGTTTCAGTTACGTGTTTTTCAATTTTGTGGTTATATGTGTCAAAAACGCGTAAGTGTACATACACTCATTTGCGTGTTTTATCCATTATACTCTAACCTAATAGGAATTTACGCGTTTTGGTTTGTACTCTATAATGCCATATTCCTTGGAGATATCGCTTACATGTTGTTTCCATCAAACGCAGCACATTTTTTCTACATGTCACCATCTCTAACACAGAACTGCAAAAAATGTCAGTTACGTGTTTTTTCCTTTAGACAGTCGAGCAGCTGTTCTCGCAATGCAGAGACTAGGAAGAGAATATTTGGTAATATAGCACTTAAAAAGGTAGCTTAAAAGATTGCAATATTAAGAAACTCTGTAACTTTATTTTAAGTGCAGGTAGGCTGAGATAAATTCTGTAGAAGTCTTTCTACCTATTTCAGATAACACAAACACAAGTGAAGCTCTGGTAGTTTTATAATTGTTTAACGGGCTAATGCAATGGACATATCCTATCCTTGTCCCCGCATATTATTATAGCCCAGTAATTGCTATCTATCTATCTATCTATCTGAGGTGGGTGAGAACAAACGCAACAACTTCTATGACTTTTAAGCTAACGCTTGTAGATTGATTTGTAATAAGTAGCGCAATAACACCACGAATTGAATGTCTATTACTAAGAAGAATAACTTGCTCACGATGTTGAGCGGTGATAACCCTTTTATACCTTGTGAATGAAAGTTTTCAGTTGTGAAGAATTGAAAGTTTTTATGCTTTTATTCAAGTATCGTATCTAACGGATACGTATCTGTATCTGTCTGTATCGCTGAACCTGTTCCCCACAACGTGGTCCACTAGGAAAATTAGTAACTGGCATGAATTGTTGGGCTTGCGGCGTATGGCATGCTTTTATTGGATCATCTTGTTGGCGGCTTTTATATTATTTTTACAAATATCACTAGTACCTCGCAAGGTAGGGTGACACGGTGAGAGTTTGGTTTCATCAAATGGGCATTTTATAATCACTTGTAGCAGACTTTGTGTTTGATGTATATTATACTACAGTAAAACCTCTGTAATCCTGAACCCATTAAAACAAAAAAGCATCGTCGACCGTAAACCCACCAAAAACTACTGAAACCACACAATGTATTCTACCGACCAGAATGCCTTGACGACTGTTAATGACCTGTACGCAATACGTAACCAAACAGCTGAAGACAGATGATATTCAGGAAATTGGTTTTATTGACCTTAAATCCTTTGAAAACTGTTGTAAAAGCATATGCCTGTGTCGCGAGATATGGGCAGCGAAAGACTGGTGCCCAGATTTGGCAAAGGATCCTTAACAAACCTGTTTTTTACCATTTTGACCCTGAAGATGCGGCCGTACCTGTTCGCTTTCAATTTAGGCGCACATCCTCATCACTTATGCTAACGAATAACACAAATTGTCAAAATCCATCTACCCTATGATCAGTTGTGATTGACAGAAACTGACAAGAAAGTTTGACGATTGTTCTCCTAGCGCCATCGGTGGAAACTCCGGTCCCTTCGTTCGCTCTGTTTCAATTCTTATATTCTATATATCTATATGGCTTCTCCAAGCTACCAAAATTCTACCTGGGGCGTGAAATGGGGTCCCCCATTTCGGAATGAGCAAAACAGATAATAACTGGGTACAATTCCCCCAGTTCGTCGGGGGTCTCCAGTTGAACTGGGCAACCATAAAGTACTGTAACCGTCAGAAAACATCAATAATAACTAATTTGGCAACCGAATGTATTTATGCTTACTGAAAAAAGGGCAAATTTTAATGATTTTTAATACCGCAGAGAAAAATTCAGGAATTTTTAAGACAAAATAGGAGAAAATTCGCATATTGTTTTGCCCATGAGGCAAACATTTGGTTATTTTAGAGGAGCAGGAAAATACCAGGGAGTATACGTGGGGGAAGGCCAAATTGTTCCTGGGGCATGAATAGCTGAACCTGGAGAACGCCGAAATACCTGGGCTTGTCCTCCCCTATTTTGAGAAGCGGGTATATTGTACTTCTGCACAACATTATACAAGTGATATGCTAGATTGGCATTTTATGCAAAACCACATTAATATGAATTTTTGCATACGCTTAACAGAAAAACAACAACTGTTGTAGCCAGTCGCTTGCTGTCCACGTTCGCACGTCCACACCAAGTAAGTGGGTGCAACATTGCCGAATTCTCTATTCAGGTGCTTGTGTGGTTCAGTTTTTAGTTTTCTTGAAAAATCTTTTTGGTCCGTTAATGTAACTTTGTGTATAACCGTGGAATGTTCTTTACAGACATTAATATAAATTATAATGTTTATGGCATTAATTTACGATGTAGCTATTACAGAAAAACATTTAAATGCCAGACTGAATACTTCAGTTGACTTCCCCCAAAGTGAATTTAAGGATTTTCACTATGTTCTCCTAGCTGATTTTAGTCGTCCCCTGCGGAGTTACTCCCTCCGTTAGTTTTACATCCAGATGGGGAAAATCTCAGTATTAAAAGCAACACATTTCGTAATTAATAGATAGGACTGTGCGAAAATATTGAAATCCACTATTTTTCTGAGATGTCAACATTCGCGACCAAAATTTTTTACACCTATTTATTAATTCTTTATAATTATTGTTAGTATTGTTTTTGTTGCTTTTCAGTTCCATTATTTGGGTCAACCTGGTAGAGAAATTTAACGCCCTTGGTCACATATTCTGTCATGTCAAATACCCTTGAAATAGTTTTGAAAAGTCAGATCATTACCATTTCAGATGTTATGATGATAATAAACTTAGGTCTTATTTAATGAACTTTTATTGCGTTGGCATTTATGTTTGGTTTTGTGTTTTTTGAAATCTCTATTGGTTCCTATTCTCTATCGCTTATAAATTTACTGCATTTTACAGATGAAAAATGGTTCTTTGTATTTTAACTATGATCGGAAAGATTTAACAAACACAACATGCTTGCTAGACTTTCCAACCAGTCAAGCCCACAACTTGGCTGACAGTGATAGTGATGACGACTATTTATCTACGGTTTCCCACTTTGAATTCGACCAGCTTAGTGGTAAGTATGATAGGTATATTTTGTTGAGAAATTACAATGCAACTTCATCCAAGTTACATAGCGTTTATGCAATGGATATAACTTCGTCGAACCACACAGCGACTGTGAATTTTTTTCGAAAATTTTTCACTTGACAATAATTCTTCTGCCAAAAATTCTATACCTGTAAAGCATATGGTTTTAGTTAGGGAGTAATAATTTAGTTAGGGTTATACCTGAAACTCTGTGCGTGGAACTATGTTGTTGCATTAATTGAATTCGAGTGGAATGAGCGAGCGAAGCGAGCTCATTCTACTCGCGAGCGAGTGGAACGAGAATTTTCAATTTTGGCTCTGGAGGGGGGTTGAGGAGGTCCTGTCTGTGTGTGTGTCTGTCGCACCTGGATCTCGATAACGGTTGGGCGGATTTTGATGCAAGTTCTTCGATCATAGCTCATTCGAAACCGCATCGCAAAGATCATAGCTCATTCGAACCGCAATGATCGATGTAAGAGTAGTGACGGAGCCCGATGTTTGAATTTTTTCCCGCGGGAAAAGTTATGGGGCAAAATGTCGTCATGTTGGCCCATTTTTCGGGCACCCCTTCCAGTTTTTGCGACTTTTCTCAATAAGTAAACGAGATATCCGCAAACTTATAGGCCTATTCCATGTAGCTTTACCAGGGCTTTCCAATGATATATAACAAGTTTTTCAACTACTTCCCCATCTGGAGTCTATAAGCTTATACTTGGCGCCAAATTTCATATTTGGTGAAAAGTCGTGGGAAATGCACCTAAATGTGTGCTTATTGTTGGTTTTAGTGTCGGATATGGTGTTTTCTGGGCCAACAAGCTGATTGCGAGTGTCAAAAATATTGTGTGGCAAATATTTTTCACACTTCTGCTTCATACTTGGTATGAAAAATGAGATTTTTTTCAAGTGTCGGTTTGAATTCTTTAACGTTCTTTTCACGGTCAATTTAGGATTTTATTGAATTATTTATCGTTCATTGTTTTTGTACTCGTTATATGATCTTTTGTCTACTGCATACGTTGGCTATCAAAAGAAGCGGGCGTAACTATGACTCATCACTACGGTTTATATAATGCAGCACCTGCGTACTGTGTGTAGGCTTTGTTTGTGTGTGCTTTCTACAACAGACTTGGGGGATTGTTCTCACCACTCGAATTCTGGCTCGCAAGCGAGCTTCACTAGTTTATTTCTGTTAATATTTCAATATTTCGAAATATTTTCAATTTTATCAGCTGATCGGAGATTTTAGCATGATTTTTAACCAATAATCTGTGATACTTTGAAGGATACAAGGAGCTATCGGACAACAAGCCATGGGTGGTCGAATATATAACATGAAATAGCAAAAATGACAGTGTAGTACGTACTTTCAGAATTATTTAAAATTTCACGAACATTGAAACGAAGCGAGCGGAGTTTTCGAAGAGGGCGCTAAGGGCAAAATTGTGAAAATTTCCTTGTTTTCGTCTATTTCTGTCACGCATAACTCGACTTCGAGTGGATGGATTTCGATAATTTTTTTTGTTCCACAGCAAAAGTGATGAGGATGTGTTCTTTAGTGGAACGGTAGTAGCTCCGATCCCCTCTTCGGGGTCAAAATGGTAAAAACAGGTTTTAAAGGTTCTTTGGTAAATTGGACCACATGGGTACGGTACCTGTATTTCGCGCATATCTCGATACCAGCCCATATCTCGCGACCCAATCTTTTCATCGAAAAACCGATTCCACCATGCAGAATTAGCTCATCGAGATCTAAAACTTGGTTAACGCTACTTTTTTTGTGGGATCACTGCTTGGGCCGCTGTTGGCTGGAATATGGCCCGTTGACCCTTTGCCAGGAGTAACAATTTCCCAAATTTCGGCATATGGTTGTGTGTTTTTACCTTACAACGGGAGTCTATTAGGTTACCAAACATGCTGAGTACGATGGCTATTTGTTCTACTTGAGTGTATTATACGTTACCATGGGGTTTCAAGCGTTTTACGAACGACGAACCCTATTTCCAAAATGCAGTGAGTTTTCATTTGTTGGCTATTAATTGCTTGAAAGAAATCAAGAATGGTCTATATATTTTTCGGTAGGCTGAATACGATGAATGGGTTATCTAGAGTCCAGCACGAATATTTTACAACTTTTCATGTGTGTTCGTTAGATTTAGAGTTAATGAACCCGATTGGTAGAATATAGCCAGTCTTCAGTAATTTGGTTACATATTTCCTACAGAGCATGCTGAATAGTATAGGTCGGTTACCTAGACTAGCACGAATACTTCGTGCGATTGCAGTTTCTGGTGGGTAAAGGGTCCACCAGGTTTTAGTGTTTCCAATGAGTTCAGGGTTATAGAGGTTTTAGTGTACTATATACATCAAACACAAAGCCTGTTACAAGTGATTATTCCGTATTATTCGTCGATGAAACCATGCTCGCTCCGTTTCACACTCGCTTGCGAGTTACTCGATGAACTCGATATCCTTAATATAGTCAGTCTTCAGTAGTTTGGTTATGTATTGCGTACAGGGCTTCATGAATGGTCTATATATAGGTTTTCTTATATGATGGATACGATAGTTTGGCTATTTAGAGATCTGTCCAAATGTAGCACGGGATTTCAATGTTTTATGTGTGTTTAGGGGCTTGGAGTTTTTTTAATTTTGAATGGGTTTTTGGGTTCTGAAGATTTCGGGCGGCATATACATCAAACGTAAGGCGTTTTACAGGTGATTACACAACATGATAATAAGATGAGACCACGCTTGTTCCGTTTCACCCTCGCTTGTGAGATAATAGTATTTTATATACTGTTCTCGTAATAATTAGAGCTATAATTAGGGATAAGAGCTATGCAATACCACTAATGCCTATTAAAATGATAACATACTGTCAGTGAAGTAACGACCTCTGCGGAGAAATACCATGTTCCCTTCGACAAAATTATAGTATACATTGAGCTGCATATTTTATTTATACCGTTTATACATTTCGTTAACGAACAAAGCGTAGTTTTTTCTAGAATGCTAAATATTATTGTCATTATGACGGGTGAATTAATCATAAACGTCTGTTTTCATTCCTGTTTACGTATTGAATCGATTGTGAATATTTTCATTACTTTTGAGCTTATAATGGTGCGTGCGCTTACATGAAGTACACTTATAACAGTTTAATTCATGCAGTTACAGCCAGAACTAAAAGGGTTCGGGAATAATTTGCCAATAGTAATTGAAATTTTGTTAATTTTTCGGGAACGATTCGGCAAAAATTTGCTTTTATTTCTGCCCGTAGCTGTGTATACGATTAGTGAAATACCGCAACTAGTTTTGTTTTATCTGCAAACAATACTGTCTATAGTGACTTTTGCAATTCGGCTTTCTGAGTTCTAAACGTTGATGGCTTTTTGCTTACCAAAATGTTTTTATAGTTTTTCAACGAATGTTGTATACGGGATTGCGTACACACGTTTTTTATTTTTTATTTTATTGAGTAAATAATTGGTAGAGTCACATTACATTTTTATGGATTATTTCACTATATGCCTTGAAGCCCCATCAATATTTCTTTCATGTCAATCATATTGGTTAGCATTTTTAAGATGTAAATGTTACTATATCAGTGCTTCATTGCCGCAATGCTTGGGTTCACATGTTTTGATTTGGTGTGGTAGAAGTTTTATTCTGTCTTGGAATTTTTGTGGAACGTTCAGATTAACGTTGAACTATTTGCTCCTCTATTCCTAAAGAACAATGTTTTTACGTTTTCTGAGTTGTAGATCACGGTTTAACCACTTTAAGCCCGGTTGAAACACCTATATGGGTCATTTCACACTACGATGACCTTTTGGTCGTCGGGGGGGGGGGTAAAACTGGATATTTTGGCCAGTAGCACATAAACGTGCAAGGAACTGGGAAAATGTTATTTACGCTAGGAAGCGTCATTAGTTAGCTAGTTCAAACAAAAAAAATTCGGCTTCACGCACGCCGTAAGAGGCTGGACATCCACATAAGTCCCAAATTGACAAAAATCGTAATGACTAATTTTACGACCTCTTTTTTCGGGTAGTGTCGTGTCTCCGTGTTCGAAGTTATGGCCCAAATTCTTTCTATGCAGGATTAGTCAGGTCTACACAACATTTTTAATTGCGCGATTTTCAAATCTACTCCAATCATGGAGAGTGACAGCTTTTGATATGGCATGAACTCCAGTTTTACCCCCCCCCCCGACCAAATTCTTTTTTTGGTCATTGCTCGTTACTTATGCATGGTACATAAACGTTGTTCATATATCATACGTGTCCCTTGGGTGCCTTTTGAAAAAATAGTAACCCAGGTGCTTGCTGTTACTTACCCCAGCGCTAGGGTCAAAAGGTGGATTTTAGCACATTTGATTACCACCCCCCCCGCCCGTTGCTAGTTAGGGGTATGGTGGAGTCAGTAGAAGTCAATTAATTTGTCTGTTATGGTTCATTCACGCAGCGAATTGTGAAACGACCTAAGCTCTATCTCGCGCCCGACCTGTTGATTTCAGGCTTTTACCCACCACCGACCACACTTTTACCCACCCCCGACCACCACCAAAATGTGGAAAAATCGAACATACATATGATGTTATTTCGAGGAAATATCAAGCTTTTGGTTCATAATACATTGTGGCAATACATTTGAACGACATATGTCGCAAAATTATTTTTTTAAAAAATTCTAAATTTACCCCCCCCCCCCCGACCATGGTCTCAGGCATGTACACTGGCAGTTGATATGGGCTGCCATTTTGTACCCCTCATAGTGGAAATTGTGGTATAGAATATCTTAGATTAGACTTGAGTAACGGTGTGATAATTTGCACATGTCCTAATAGTAGGACCCTTTGCTTCACCGTGTTGTAATTCTTATAAACCTAGATCAAACCTCTGAGTTGCAACACAAAACCTATTAATTTACTCAAACACATAGTCCTACCATTAGTAACTGCTAGTTGTTGTGCACCTAAGAACCTTTGCCTAGCTTCACCCTATTTTTTACATCTGAAAACAAAATGTTCAAACGTTTCAGCTTCCTGACGACAGTATTCGCAGAGACTACTTTCTCTCAGTTTCATAACCTTAAGATGGGCATTTAAAAGATTATGCCCAGTTAAAACATGTATAGCAATCCGCAGTCTATCTTTGCTAAGCTTCCATAAGAAGCGAGATCTCCTATAATTGACTTCAGATAATAATAATAATAGAATATCTTACATACCGTTTTCAAGTTAACTATGCTGGTTAAACACGGTCGAATTGGCCATTTCACATTTTACCCCCCCACCCGACCACCAAATACTTCCTGTATCCTAACATATCTGGCAAAGGGTATGTTTTGAAATTTTTTGCATAACACTTCCTCCAGGCTAAAGTATCGATATAAATAGCTACCGTTTATGGCCGCTTAGTTTACATTTGATAACCGGTATAAATCGGCACCACCCTGTTTTAAAAGTGTTAAATTTGATCCAAGAATAGGCATAAAAAGTTTAATTTTTGATATACGGAGTTCCGCATAACATCATTTTGACCGCGCTGACGGGCTGCACGAGATACGATCACAAAATCGAGGCTAGATGCAACCTGGACCATGCCAGAGGCCATTCTATAGTACCTTGCTGAGCAGCAGGGGGGTGGTATTTGGGAAGCCATAGCATAAAAAATTTCCTATAATGACCTCAAATTAGGGATCCTTGACGTTTTTTGGTCATAGGGTGTAAAAATGAAGATAAACGGAGCCAAAAAAGTCATTAGTCATTTTTTCTGGCGCAAAAGCACATCGTATCGTGAAATGACCCATCTCCCATTATGATGAGCCAAAGCGTCGTGGTTCATGCCCCGGTAAAATTTTGGATCGAGTAGGGTAGCTTTCAACTACTAAATTTTTATGTCCTGTTTACCCCTTGCATTGGCAGTTTAGGTTAACCTACATGAGAATATTGTTTAAAATCAAATCTCTCCAACGCATTGTTTTGCTTAGGACAGATACGGAACACAGATCGTTTGAACATACTTCAAACGTTTTGTGAATAATTTTGGAAACGTTTCCAACGTGGAAGAAACCTCGAAAAGAATTTGAAACGATTAATACTCTTTCGTAATGACAACTGCAGGAAAGATTACAATGCCAATATTCTGAACTTGCAGGGGTCAACCTACAGGGACTATTGCAGAAAACGAACGTTTTTTCTTGAATTGAATATTAGTGATATTATAAGAAGGCTAAGTTACATTTGACTCTTGAAGCTCATAGGGATCTCCCAAAATTTGTCCTTGGTTTTACACCGTATTATACCGCACTGTTCTACAAAAAACTGCGGCAAAATTTTTATGCTTAAAACATCCTCTTTGAAAAAAGGGAACCTCTTTTTACCGTCTTTGAATGCAGGTGTATTGTAATGCCACGAATAATACGTTGTTCCTTGTGCTATTATTTGTCTTGCTGATTGTTATGTAAAACATTACGGATCTGGCGGTACTAAGCTACATGTTAGTGCTTGTAGCTGAGTATTCATTTTATATAATGTTGGTTTGAACCTTTCATACTCTTTAATAAAATGTCTCAGATTGTCACAGTGTCAAACAGTGGCTTTTAGAGCAAGTTCACGCTGTCTTTATACGTTTTGGCGAATGTCTATTCCATAAAAAGCGAAATAATCTTAATTATTCTAAACTAGTGCATAAAAGCTGCGTGACTGTTTCCCTATATTTCTAAAATTTTGTCAAAAGTCATATAAAATGGCTAAAATTCTATCTTGTTCTTTGAAAATTTGGCTTATAAATTCTGCGAAAATTTTGCAGGAGGGCATGAACAGGGGACTGGTTCGGAACTGTGGGAGTCGGATTTTGACAGGAGGCATGGACTGGGGCCCAGAGTTGAACCGGGGGCACCCATGGCTTCGAAATCTAAAAATTTTCAAACTTTAATGTTTTTGGCGAAAAAAAAGCTAAAATTGTTAAACTGCATTTTATCAATTTTCTAGTAAAAAATATAAGGACCCTTGTTTGTTTGTCGAATGGTTTTAATAAATCAAATTTTTTATTTTAAAAATGGAGTTTGTAAATAATTGTCAAGTGTTTACGTCAACTGATGGGTGTTTTTACCTACCAGGAAGTCCAAAAATTTTGCCAGAGTGGGCCCAACGGGGCACCCATTTTTGCCAGGCCCCGACCGTCTACTTTGTAGGAACCAAAAAGTTCAGACAGATATGACTGCGAACTAGTGACATTTAGGAGGTTGTTCTGCTATGGTATTTATATCGTGTTTAGTCAACTCTGGTATAAACTAATTTGACAGTGATCTGGGGTACTGTTATAATCTTTGGAGTATTGTCAATAGGTGTTTTGTTAATTACGATTCATTGTACGTAGCTACAATTTAGATTACCGGTGTCAGCATCCTGCGATAACTGTTGGATGCTGTAACCTTGGTGATATGTCGTTAAAGTCGCTTGATAGCGGCACGGAAAGCTCTACTACTAATAATGGTAGTGATTTTGACGAGGCTGAAATATGGTATGACGCTTTAGGTAACTTTTTTCTTTGTTGAGAGATAATTTCTTTCATTACTGTGCTGTTCTGTTAAACATAACGTGTAAAATCGTGTTTTTAAGGGTTTAAGCTTTTATGTTTGCGTTTATAGGTTGTCATCACTCAAATTAGCTATCTAATAATATTCAGGCAAAAATCCATTTGGCTGAACTACTAGACGAAAGACTACTACTAACACATGGTTGGTTTTTACGGTTGATATGGTATAAGGAGTGTAAGGTGAACACTGAAGAGCGTTAAGTCATGACAAAAATTAGTGTAAATTATGTCCTGATCCATTTTGATTCAGGAGACCCACATGGTTTCAGCAGCTCTCCCTGACGAATTTTGACTTCTCCAGATTGACCCCAAATTCTGAGTATTCTGAGGTAACATTAAAAATAATCGTCGTACAAAAAATTTCACTCAAACTGCAAAAAACACAAAATCCTAAGTAAAATAAAGCACAGCCTTCTGAAATGAACATTTTCAGTAAGTAATGTAAGAGGCACGGGTTTCTCCCCACATAACCCGTTTAAGTTGGAAGTCCTGAATTAAGTGCCCCGTGGCAAACCATAGACTGATTCATATTAGGTTAAATAAGTTCTGAATAAACCGCACCTTTTTTAATAATGCATAAAGTAACCATACATATAATTATATATCTGCTATTGCTTTGGCTAATATCTAGGATAAATGAATCATGTTATCAGAAGAACCCTTCACAGAAGCAAGGTTTTTTTTTCATCTCTGGTCGGTTTTATTTCATAGTAAAATGTTAAAGCGGATGCCTCTTTTTTTGTTTTCCGATTAAGGTTCCGGTTCTAAACTTATGCCAATGGTTCTCCGACCAAAAATTCGAAAATTTATTATGACGTCCTGTTCGGCTGAAAAGTTTCACTTGAGGATTTTGGTGCATCGGAAACTCTTTGCCGGTGTTGGTTTTGCTCTGTGACCCATGGGTACGGGGCTATGGCGTCCTCAATGTTCGGTGTCAGAGAGCAAAATAAAGGTTTTTTACTTCATTTTAGTACCCATTACGGAAGCAAGATTATTTTTATCTGAACTTTCGAATTTTTCTGTCTGGTTGGGGTTATTTCATAGTAAAACGGTGAATGCCGATGCCTCTTTTTTGTTTTTCGATTACGGCACCGGTTCATGGGGTTTAAGGCATGGCACCCCTGTGGTTCCTCGACCCAAAATTCGAAAATTTGTTCTGACGTCCTGGACGGTTGAAAAGTTTTACTTGGTGGTTTTAGGGTATGAAAAACTCATTGCTGGTGTTAATTTTGCTCTGCGATCCATGGTTCTATGGGTACGAGAGTATGGCGCCGCCATGGTTCATCGATCTAAAATTCCTAATTTTACTGTTACGTCCAGGGAAGCTGATAGCTTGCACTTGGGGGTTTTTGTGCATGGTAAACTTATCGCCGGTGTTAGTATTGTTCCAACTTGTGCGGTATTGTGTGATATCCGCATATAGCTTATCGACGCATGCTATCGAGAGCTGATTGGCTGTACACGCAAAAGGCGTAGGTGTACCTATGCTTCACTACGTTCTGCAATCTCGATAGATTTACTAGTATATCCTGCCTTGGCACTTATTTCAATTACCGATTTAACTGCCTAGTGAGTATGATCTGTGGTTTTTATAGACTCGATGGTTGTCGCGACTCAAGTCACTAAAGATGCTGATGATTACGCTCTGGAACTAAATAACGACAATGTTATTGGTACTGTGGGCAGCTGTCACGCTGTAACAATTGAATCAGGTTGTTCTACAACGCTTAGTACTGTGTTTCATTATATATGGCGGCTTTATTGTGTAGCATAATTAGTTTAACCTGGCACGTACTAATATTTATTTATCGAATATGGGTCTTAAACAGGAAATGCTCTTGAATGGTAAAATCGAGTAATTCTCGAACGAAGATCAACCAACAATTGAGGGAACCCTATGTAAGAATTGTTGTGCCGTAAATTACGTTCAAATAAAAGTGCCTTCATCATGTAATCGGGCATCATAGTACCTATTGTGCGCAAAGTACATGAGGAAGAAAAATGGAACGATTCGCCCAATCTTGAACTTCTTTATGTGCACGATGGTAGGGTCGTTCGGTTGAGTTGGGAGCTTCACAAATAGGAGTGTGATACGCTATTGTAACATGTTTTTCTTCGGATAGTTATGTCCTTGAATCCTCGTGGCGCGGACTGGATTGACACTTCCTAGTAGTAGCTGGCGATTTCAACGCATAATTCGGTAACGGCTTAGGTGACAAGCACATAGGCGATTTTGTTCTAGGTAACCGAAACAATAATCTGTCTCTGCTCCAAAACTTGTTATTAGCCGCAAATACTGGTATCCGGCGTAAGCGCCGTCACCTTTCAATTTGGAATAGTCTTGACTGTCGCACATACAACCAACCAGGTTGATTCCATATTAGCTCCTTCAACATGGCGTGGTTCAGTGTCGGATGCTCGTTCATTCTGGAGAACTCCATGATCCAGCGATCACGCTCTTGCAAAAATTATGTCGAGCGATCACGCTCTCATGTCGGTGAAAAAGCATTTCAACCTCTGCAACTGTTTCAAAGTCAATAAGCTAAAGATCCCTGAGCAATGAATTGTTTTTCATCACGCAGTGAACTCTGGTTTACATTACGCTCAATGAAGCTTCATAACTGTTGACAGTCCCTTCAGTATTCTATGCTCATCGTAGCGGATTCAGTGCTAAGTCGATTCAAACGAAAAGGTACACCATGTATCACTAATCGTACACTTTAGATTATCGAATTTGCAAGTTACAAGAGAGCGCACAGAGACATTCGAAACGCACTCAAATGTGATCAAGAAGCCTACCGCAATAGATTTTCTGTATACATGGAACAAGCAAATTCCGCGGGTGACGTATCAAAACTGTTTCGCTTGATCATGTCTGACCGACGAAGGTCAAACGCCCATTGTGATGTACTAGGGGATAAAAACGGCGGTGTCGTTAAGGGTAGCGAAGCTAAACTGAAAAGGTGGATTGAACATTTTTCAGATCTCCTAGCAATGATCCAATGAATAACGACAAGCTACCGAACCCCCCCCAACAGTAAATGAAGTAAGACGTGCCATTTTGCACCTTATATCGAATAAAGCGCTGGAGAAGGCGAAATTACTCATACGTGTTGGAAATGGTGTGACAGTGACGGCCTTTTGGCGACTGACAGAACGGCGATAGGAATATAAACAGCCTTTTATCACCTGTTTTGTGGACTTCTCAGCTGGTTTTGACACACTACATCGGCAGTCTGTGTTGGCGTTCAGACTGGCTGCAATTTTTACAATATAAACCAGTGTAATTGTTTAGCGTTCAATCGACTTATTAGTCATATTGTCTGACGATGAGGTGTGGCACGTCAAAGTCAGTGCAGGAAGGTACGACGGGAGAGCTACATGTAAAGCTCATTTGTGGTCATTTCGTTATTACGTTTCACTCGGGGATATTTTGGAGAAAATGCTTTGTCGATTTTCGGCCTTGGGTAGGCTATTTCTGAATACTTGTAGATTTTCAGCCTGGCGTCGGCTATTTTCTGAATACTTGTCGATTATCGACTTCGCGTTGGCTGTTTGTGGTACTTGTCAATTTTCAACCTTGTGTTGGCTGTTTCTGTATACTTCTCGAACAGGAGGTCAATAGGTCGCTGGCGCTATATTTTTACCATAAAACTACGTACAAAAAATCGCTGTCTTCATAGGGTGAGACTAAATCGGAATTTAATATTGATTTCTGATTTTGCTCCTTGAGAAGTTAGCGAAAACTGGCTTCGACTGCACTTGTGAAAATAACCAATGTAAGGGTAAGGTCATGATGCTATTTTAATTTCACAAACCAAATGATTCGCATGCTTCTTGTAAAGCACCGGTTTAATCCAAAATTATGTATATTAATCTATTATCTAAATATAATCTAAAAATAATGTTTTTTAGTCCTGCAGGGCAAAATTTTTTTTGGAGGCTCATAAGGAAAACTGGCATATTTTTGCCTCGCAGAGAAAAATTGGCGTATTTTTTAGTCGTGCAGACATATATCTGAGGGAAGTCAAAAATACCTGAGAGTCCTGGGATGGGCTGAAATACCTGGGGGGGGCACATCCCCTTCTGTAGGAAAGTCAGATATTTTTGTTTTGATTTTATAGAATATTCTGGAATTTCGTTTTCAGGATCGTTTGAATTTTCTCAAAATATAAAATATTAATTTAGCACAAATATCAGGCTTTCCCAAACTGCCTCTAAGTACCTGAGAAAACTGAACTGGACCCTCCTCTTAATCGATATGAGGGGAACCCTAGTTGAACTGGGGGACTGAAAATTGCGAAAATAACATTAATAACTTACTGATCCACAGGAAATATGCAATAATAATACAGATTATAGTGAATCTCTCTAGCCTGTCCACAGCCTTCCGAAAAGTAGTTAACTTCGAGGGGGAACATGTTCATTCTCGGGCGAAATTTCGAAATAGGTGTGGAATAAATTTTGTGCAAAAATACTAGATATTTCCATATTTTCATGTAGTTTTACTGCTGTGCATGTATTTTCAAGCTATAAAAGGACGTTTTAGCATTATAAATAGTGGTAATGAACATGGGAGTTTCCGCCGAGTAGGGGACGGACATGTGGAAAATCTCCCTAACATGTAGATTTGGAAAGTGGGGGTTCCCTCGCCCCCTGTGGATAGGCCAGACTCTATCGACTGGCGGCTATTTTTGCCTCCACCTGTGGATAGAACATTCGATCGACTGACTGCTATTCTTGCCTCCCGCAGGGCGAAAGTTGAGGATTTTTAGTTCCACAATTTCAGATGGCGATGACACGAGGGCAAAACTATTGCTACTCGTGTTATATGCTGCTACGCCCAGTATCGATTCGTGTGAAAATTGTTCCATGGACTGTGGACGTTTCTTTGATGCTATTGCAGGAAAAGAAGAAACTAACTGTAGTATAAACAGCGTTCAACGTTTGAAGTAATTTTTATAAGCACACAAATAGTAATAATTTATATTTTATTGTGTTTTACATGCTGTCGATCGAAATACAATAGTATAACTGGCCTGTCAACAGCCCTCCGAAAATTGGGGGACTTCGGGGGCCCCATGTTCATTCTCGGGGGAAAATTAAAAGTGGGGTGGGGGATAAATTTTGCTTAAAAATAATAAATATTTCCATGTTTTCATGCATTTTTACTACTGTAAATGTATTTTCAAGCTAAAAACGATATTTTAGCATTATAAACAGTCCTAATTAATGTTGAACAAACAATAATTTGTAAACAAAAAACATAAATTTTCAGACATAAAAAATTTTTGGAGTTAGTTGAACAGGGGGGTTTCGGCCGAATGGGAGGACGGATATGGGGAAAGCCTCACGAACATGGAGTGATTTCGAAAGTGAGGCCCCCCATTGCGGACAGGCCAGTATAATCCGCGATTGGTTTTAGAATAAGATACAGTCTTAGTCAAAATTTTGAAATTCAAACTTTTTTCGGGGTATTTTTTAAACTTTGGCAGCTCTAAAACAGTCCTTGACATTTTTTGTGAATACCTGTACAGCAGCTTTTAATATTTCGTGAACTGTTCGCGAAAAATTTGCTTTTATTTCTGTTTGTAACTTTACTTATGGCTGTCGGCCAGAAAACTGTTTATAGTGGCCTCCATTCATACAACGGCTCTCACAAAACAGCTAATCGTAAGTTAAAACGTCGGCGAACCCCATTAATGGTCAAAAAGGAAAGTTGGTGAATCGGATGCATGGATGGACCTAATTTTGTTTACTAAATAGCTTTTTGATAGTGAGGTGATCTCACTTAAAGTTTGTTCAGCGGGGGCAACGTCAATTGTGAAAACATTTGACATTCTTTTATATTGTTTAAACAATAAAATATTTCAAGGATATGTTTGCCTTAATTATAGAGGCTTATATACTAGTTCATATTAACCCATTGGACTATGCCGCTTCAAGTGTACAATAAATTTATTAATTATTATGAAAAATTTCAAACATTTCATCCCGTTTTTCAAGTAAAAGTTGGAATTATGGTAAAATCTTTAGCCTTCGTTATGCTTGAATAATTATTTCATGTGATATAGCCAATTTTAAACATGTTGCACTTACTCTTTATGCCAGGCGATTTTTACAGCAAATTTATGCTGTACGAAAAAGTGCGTTAACTCAGTATGTTGCGTGGGGTGTGTTTGGCTGCGTGTTACCATTGCTCTCGTTGTAAGACGCCTAATGATTCCAGCGAAAGAGTCGTCGTAGCTCAGCGGTTAGCAAACAGTCAAAGATTATTTAACACTTGCCGGAATAAAATTAATTTATGAAATAAATGGTTTAAATAGTTCTTAGTGAAAATTCAGAATTACTGGCGATAGGACGTAACTATTTCAGATAAAATATCAAATTTTAAAGTTGCTTTAATTTTTAATTCTTAAAAAAATTTTAATTTAGTCTTATTGGACTTCATTGGACCCGGTTTTTAATATTTTAAATTTTAACAAACTGGTCGTCATATGATTCGGCTAACAGAAATCGAATGGTGTTACAATCGGCCTGATCATGCCAACTGTTTAACACTTTAGCAAAACGGAAAGATTAGAACAAACACAAAAACAAACAAAATGTCCTATACTGCAGCAGTAGCAGTAGTAACAGACTATTACATATTTATACTAGTTGGGAACCCGTGGGCACGAACCACGGCGGAAAATGTGGCACAACTGTGCGGAAATATATGCAGATCTATGCTAAGTCGTACAAACTCCAAGAACATGAGACAAAAATTTATCCCTCCTTTCTGGACCCCAGAGGCATATATAGGATTGCCTTTCCGAGGGTACTGTAAGCCTTACAGCTATATACTGGAGCCTCGGAGATTATAATTATTTACAATTGACTCAGCAGTCAAATTACCTTTTATGAGATAAACCTCATTTTTTTCGATTTCTGGATCCCTGTGATTGGTATTGAAGTACCTTTCAATGGTACAATGACCTCTATAGAAGATAAAAATTAACCACTCTAATCGTCTCAGTGGATCAAATTACCCTATATATGATTAGATTCGTTTTGTTCGATTTTTGTACCCTTGACACTCATAATAAGTGCTATTCCAATGATACCCTGAGCCACCATAGCTGCTTACCGAACCTCGGAGACAAAAATCAACCACTGCAATCGATTCAAATTCCTGTATGAGACTAACTTGATGTTTTCGATTTGTAGGCACCTCAGGCACATATAGCGGCGCCTTTCCGAGGGTTCCCTAACCCCTCATATTATCTTGCCAATAGTAAATTTTTTAACTCTTCATACATATTTTTACATCTCACTGATGATGCCCGGTAATGATTTCCGACAAAATATCAAATATTAGATGTATATGATTTTTTTTTAATTTTAAAACTTAAAAAACTTAATCACGTCTGGTGTCATTCGATTCGGCTCTCCGAGACAAATCGAATGATGTATAACGATTATGATCCATCGTAAAGTTCAAAAATTAAATCACTATAAAAATGTTCTAAGTTTCGAACCACCTAAAATAACAATATAGGGTATAGGATATGCTAGTTTTAGGGAATAGATACGCACATTTCATTTTATAAAAGATGTCGAGTTCTAAGTGTTCTATCATGATCTAACGCAATTTTCAAAAAAGACTTTGTGAAGTAAAGAGATGCAATTATGGGGTGCTTATATTTCAGAAGCTTAATCGATATAATTATCGAACGTGATTATCCGAAGTTGGCCGGATTAGTTGCGATACGCGGTGTACGGTGTAGCTATCCGGAAGATTGGTTGGAGAAGCACAACTCTGTTTCGAAAGTTGTCAATCCTGCTCTTAGCAGGTTACTAGTGCATCATTTGGCTGTGAACAACTAGCTAGTCCAAGCCTGGAAAATTATATCCGTGCGCTCCCGGGCTCACCTGCCGTTGGGTGCCGGATTTTGCCGGGCTGGCCAATTTTTTGCCGGATTAGATGTTTATTTTTTCAGAAGGAGGCTTTTAGCCGGGGGTACCCCAATTTTTGCCGGGGATACGAGCTGGGGGCAGCCGAAAATTCCGCCCCCACTTTGGACTAGCCAGAACAATTTTGTTCCGAAGTCGCTATGATACGTAAAATTTGAGTGCTTGAATAATATTATGGATTTGTATTTAATCAAAAACAGCAGGCAAAACTTTTGCAACTATGCTTAGTCAAATATATCCAATATGTATTTATTCATGAAGAGATATGTTAACGCAGTGGTGAGCGGATTGTAAAAACAATATATCTAGGTTTTGGCACAGATGTGGTGTCGATCTATAAATCCGCTTCGGCTGCAGTGAAGTCGTAGATACATATACGAAAAATGTCTAAATTTACAAGCAAGTGTTATTAGATTTGTTTTTTGTGTGTTAAATTTTGTATTTCTTGCACCTATGACTTTTAACCCGTTACTGTTCCAACGTATTTGTAGTTCAACGAATCTGTGTCAACAGCGAAATTCTTGCCACTCTTGTTGCCGCCAGCCGTACTCCAACGATAGTCTTGTACTTGCCTTCTCAAAGCGAACACCTCAATATGTTGCCGTCTTGGATGATGTTATTAACTGTGCCAATCTTGTCTTTACACAGTTTTGCTCAAGGTTTGACAGTGTCGGCCGAAGTTTCAAAGGCCACGTAAGTTTAGCTTCAGTTTTATAGGTTTGATTTCGCAGTGGAACATTTTGTCGCTGTCGCCCCCCCCCGCTATTTCATGGGAGGACCACGTCGTCTCCCACGAAGTCATGGGAGAACATTTATTCCGCCGTAATAAGCAAAAACGAGTTCTGTATCGCTGCCACAAAATTGGCTTTAAGGTGTCTATATTTTACACGGGGTGCATAAAATATAAGGTGTTGATGGCAATTATTTTTTTAGATACTGGCTTCGGAAAGGTCAACTCAAATTTTTCGATGGCGTAACTATGATTTTGTGTTTTCCAGATTCCATTAGTACACAAAAGTTTAAATTTTGGTATCAGTCCTGCTTGAAGGATTTAAAATAATTTTGGCTGAACAAATTCGTATTACGGTAACAAGTACTAGTTACAGGAAATGCCAAATATTTTTGAAGGATATAATTATTATTTTAGCTATACTTAAACTGGAAGTTGGACTATTTTAGCTATACTAAAAACTTGGACATTTTTGATCTTTGATAGCTCAGCATCCTTTCGCCTATTCGTACCGCGCTCCGTGGGCACGCGAATAATAAAGGGTAGCACAAAAACCATTGCTTGAAGCCGCTAAATTAATTATGGTCCAGTGTAAACATGCATTTTGATAAGCAGTAGCAGGTCGGGCAAGGGTAGTCTAGTTTCCCTAACCCATTCTTGAGCTTGCACGATTACACACTCAAGCATTAATAATATGTAGTTTTCTGTTTTGTGACAGCGCAGTAAAACAAAAGTTACCAGTCTTCTGTTCTTTTGTTAATTAACTAACCGAAATGTTCTGGCACAGACGTTGTCCCACAATGCGGCACGCCATTGTTTCCTGTCTCTCGTTATTTCCTTGCATATGTGTGTAGCACGGAATAACCGGAACCGAAATTAGCAACCGGAACAGTTCATTAAAATCGGATTCGGAACCGGAACCTGAACCTGGTCTTCGAAACTTATATAGTAAAACAGATGAAAAATGAAATGAAGGTACAGTGCATTTAAAATGTATTAATGATAACTTTTACATTGAACTTAATGTATTGCGATGACATTATTGTCTTTCTGAAACTTTAAAGAGACTGAGAAACCTAATAATATTTATTTATCGATCAATATGTCGGTTTTTGGATACCTAGAGCGAAAAATGCCTTTCACTATACACACTTGCGTAAACTGCGTCAAACTGAATGTGCTTACAACGCATGGAGCGTAGAATAAACACTTTCGCTCTGTATCCAGTCGCCTCCCTTTACTATACATACGTTTGTTACATGTTTTTCTGTAGGAAACTTGGAATAATTATTGATTTATATGGTTCTAAGAGAAAATAATAGAAGGTAATTTTCTGATCAGTGGTCAGAGACACTGTTTAGGTTAGCGTTGGGCAACCAATGCCCGTCAGGCAGATCATAATGATGATAGCTTTCTAATTAGAATGCTGTAAATGAGATAAACTGTGATACTGCTCGCACAGTTTCAATAAATACAGTTCATTGCCAAGAAAGTAGTTTCTGGCTGCTTTGCAGATAACGTTACTTTACTTCAATGTAGACTAATTTACATAGTTTACTAGCGCAGTGGCTGGTGCTTGGCGCAATTTATGTTAGCTAAGCTTACGCAAGTACTACTACTTAATCCATACTCTGTTATCGAGTTTGACCAGTTTGTTTCGAACATACCCCGCAGGCATCTGAATGTGCAAAATAGCGGCTATATCATCGCCCTGGCTTTGTTTTGTTAACAAACTCCTGCAGGTTAAGATGAAAAATTTCTACTGAAATTATGCGCCCTACTTACGCTTCGCACGGCAAATTGCTGAGTTAATCTTTTCTTTTGCTTGGTTGTATTGAAACTTGATCATTGCATTCATACATATGTTTGGACCACAGATGAAGCAAAAATGTAGAAAATTTTAAACCGGAATTCCGGTTCCGGTATGGTTTGTGCCCTTTGCTGGAACCGTAACCAGAACACGATTTTCGCCGGAACCGGAATTCGGATTACTCCTGGGTGTGTAGCTATTCGTCCGTACATTTGATGTAAGTCATGTTCCATTGTTTAAAATACTCAAAGGTATCTTTAGCCACGTTACGGTTCCACATCATGTAACCCCACAAGATGGTATTCGGCATGCAGCAACTGCCTTCCATCAATCAGCTAGATATCGCTAGGCATAGACTAGTAAAATGTCCGGTTTAGCTACTGGTATGAGATTCTCGGTCCATAACGTAGACAGAATGCGTTACGCTAGCAAAAGCGTAAAAGATGGTTGGTTTTAATGTCAGCAATTTTGAAAGATCAAGTTTCACATGCGTAAAGACCACTCCGTACATTGGCTTTATACACCCAGGCTTTGATATGGTTGAAAATGTTCTTTGCTACAGGTATTTCTTAAAATTGTTGTATTCCACTATGGCTTTGGCGCATCGTGCATTTGCTTTCATCTATTGCCTTCATCATTTGCTCTATTTCCACTATTGTAAACATGTTCCCAACCTTTATGGTGCCGTGCATCGTAATACTCGCCTGCCTAAGAGTCTTTACTACGTTGACTTGAAGGCTACCGTGGTTGCACATTAGCTACGCAGTCAAGCGTGTTTTATGTCTTTTTCGCATATCACAAATAAGACGATGCTATGTGCATAATCTGCATCCTCTAATCGTAATCAGAACGTAGTGCAACGTAGTGGAGATTATGTGTTGCAGGGTGAAGGTTATTAAATTCCGTCTGTGTGTGTGATCGGCCATAACTCGGGAACGAGTTAATCGATTTTTATGAATGTGTGCTCATTCGAACCGACGCAGTGTTTTACCATGTACATACCCGAGCGTTTTGATTTAGGCCAGGGGTCAAAATGTGGGTTTTTGCAACAATTTAGTACCCTTCACGGAAGCAAGATTATTTTTATCTTAACTTTCGAATTTTTTCTCTGTTTGGTTTTATTTCATAGTAAAATGATATTATGCCGATGCCTCTTTTGTTTTTCGATTAATGCACCGGCTTTGGAGTTATGCGATTTGGATTCGTGCACCCAAAATTCGAAAATTTGTTGTGATGTTCTGGGCTGCTAAAAAGGTTTACTTGGAGGTTTTTTGGGGCAAGGAAAACTCATTGCCGGTGTTGATTTTGCTCTGCGACCCATGGTTCCATGGGTGCGGGGATATGAGTACGACCCATGGTTCATCGACCAAAAATTCCTAATTTTATTGTGAGTGAGGGGAGGCTGATAGCTTGCACTTGAAGGTTTTCGGGTATGGAAAACTTATTACTTATCTACGTATGCCATCGAGAGATGATCTTGACCATCAGGGACAGCTGTTAATTGAAGCTCAAATCAGACGACATGCAAAGATTAGGGTAAATGATGACTGACGGGAAACTTTGTATTTTAACCGAACGCATATTATAATAACCTAACACTGGTTGCCTTACTTTTGGTACAATGTATATTACAAAATATTGAGTGGCTTAATATAAGGTTGCTATGGTAATTATTGAAATATTAGTTTAATTCCTAAGAAATTTTGTTTTATACGTTTCCTCTTAGCAGTCGCAGGTTAACTACAGATGATTGAAGTTAGTTAAGATTGAAGTTATTTAAGTATTAGTATTTTGTTATCATAGCTAAACAAATAATCTGCCAACTTTGCTTATGTTAATGCATTTTATGTAGTAAAGCTTGTTTGGAATTTCTACATAGCCTCAAGCACATTGAACCCTTAATCATCGAAAATTAAAAAATCTGATGCGGCTTTTAACTTGGGCAATGCAGTAATATGACCAGGTTAATAATAAACTGCAGAAGACAAATTTATATAAACTACATGTACGGCTGTTTCCATGGGAGTCTACAGCCAAGATTTCAGAAAAATTGTAACAGTTGTACGACAAGACGAAAACCCGCATGAGATATGCGTTTGAGAAAAAAAGCATATAATAACATGTCTAGTTATCATCTAGAACTCATCGCTATCATCTGCGACCTGAATCTTCACCGATGTGAATAATCGTGACGGCGTGTGAAGAAGTGGAACAAGGTCCTAAATTTCTTTTTCATGTGGGGTGTAATGCACCGAGGTTCCACAACCGGTGGCGGAAGCTCAGCGATATCGCAATTTGAACCTATAGTGCTGAGGACGGAACAGCTGTGCGCAGAAAAGACGGTTTGTGTAAAAAAACTTCTCGAAACTGATCAATTACAGTGGCGCTAAATGAATGCTGTCCTGTGCAACGAAACCCGTTTCTGTCAGTACTTGCTATATATGAAAATACATTTGGTTCAAACACAGCGATATTCCCGCTGTCGGCGCTAGCAACTGCCTTACGGAAGTCGCCAAAGTTCTTAATGTTTCCAATACGGTTCATGCCTTCTTGTGCACCGTAATGCAGAGTCTACGAATATGAAAGTGTGCCCAGATAGACCCAAAATATTTTAAAGTAAATTACCGCAGTTACCATCATGGTGAACAGTATCAAGTTTTTGTTCTGCGCTGAACAGCTATCTAAACCAAATGTAATGCTCTTCCACTTAGCGTAGACCAAAAATTTCCAAAAAAGCACTGCAGATTTCCTGGGTCCCGCATCTGACATTCGCTTCATGTCAGGTTATATAGTTTGTTGGGTGTTGTTCACTTCGGATCATCCGCAAGGGCAAAAGTGTCATGAAAAGCAACCTGATCCTTCGCGCAGCGATCACTAGTCTCCAACTTGTCACCATGGTCATTTCTACGGTCATGCAGAAGGATATTATGCAGGTTCACTTCCAAATTTCTCGAGGCTAACGTTTGCATATATGTAGGCACGTTCAGCAGGCTTCGGTCGAAATTTTGGCGTCTGTATATTTTTGGTTGTAATCGGCTTCCCTGACAACTTAATTCTGTTCAGACGGTAGATATCGCTGACTTGGAGCGTGTTACCTAGGGTAGTGGGAGGAACGGGATTGTACGATTTGATATGTGTGATCACCTTTTTGTCATCAGTCTTATTAGGTGCTACCGATTTTCCGCAGAGTTCAGGCGGTGCGTGCCCCTGAGGCATATCCGCGGTCCGGCCTTCCCCGAGTGGGCGGTCGTTGCCTAATTTATACTTAAGTGTTTGCATGAAAATGTTTGGCATCAAGTTGCATTAACGCCAGCAATATTTTGAGAGATGATAACGGAAGTTACAGTCGCGGACAAAAATAAGTGCACAAAAACGAACGCAACAACGTTCGTTTATGCGGTCGTTCATTAACGACCGCATAAATATTCTTTGTAAAATATGTTTTGTACAATTTTTTTTACGTTTACATGCGTTAGTAAACGAACGTTCTAACGTTTGTTTGTGTTTACGTTCGTTCGCGTTCGTTTTTCATGCGCTTATTTTTGTCCGTGACTGGAAATTGTTCTCATGGAGCCGAGAACGTGTTTACAATTGGGATTAGCGGCCTCCTTTTGAGTATGATGCTGCAACACTAAGGCACCGGCCGACGAAAGTCTGCACCCAGTAGAATTGCGGCAGCATTTGTCGGGAGTTCTCGGTAAATTTATTAGAGCACTGCCTAACACATCACTGTCCACAAAGTGGAAGAAGAGTAATGTTTTCACTGTTTGTTTTCCGATTTAAGCTGCTCCGTCAGTCCTCGCCATGCTCACCGAGACTCACTATTGCCAGCAACTGAACCAGTGTTGCCATTAACAGCATCTGTCCCAGCGTCGCCAGCACTAAGGTCTGACCTAGCATCGCCTTTCATACAACGGCACCCAGAACAGCTGCAATGGTGTCACCGACATGACATGTGATGTTGGTGTGGAAGTTGCGTTACTGGTATCGGGTTCCAAAGTCGGCCTTTCGGCGCTTGTTCTGGTTAAGACTGGAGAAACTAATCAATTTTTGAAATAAGCACTTTGTGGGTGAAGCAAGTATGTAACGATTCGCTGCCCGAGCCATATGCGTCCTGCTTAAGCTCATTGGTATCACTGACATCTGTATCCTCGTCGCTACTGTCTGACATACAAATCTATACAGAAGTGACACAAGCAATGCGATAATTCAAGTAATAACGCGTTACTTTCATCCTGATGAGGCGCATAGTTTAAACAATGCACCTTGACATGCTGTGAAAGTGTTAAAGATAAACACAGTTAAGCAAGAAACTTTCAACAAGCATATTCTCCAATGCGGATCTGGTACTAACTACCAACACTTCATAATGCTTCAAAAAGTTTTTTCAACGAACCATAGACAGAATGATGTCATCAATTCACAAGCAATTGACTGTGCTATAAGAATCATCCCGTCAATGCAGCAGTCCTCTCAATTTAATGTTTTTATTTTTGAATTCGAAGCAGACTACACATTGAAAAGTTATAAAAATTTTAGATCTCAGCGCTTAATAATGACATATATGTGTACAAATTTGTGCCACTAATTCATAGTTTCAGGGTACTTAAATCAGAAAATGTTGCAAGCATATCGGTAAAACTATGAGCCGAGCTTTGTAATATTTTTTGTTCATTGGAATTACTGTTTAATCATACAGAATCGATCAAGTTTTACTACTTTCCGAAGTATTACTGCTGGCTTGATCTACATTGGAGATCATATGACAATTAATAGTGGTCGTGGTTGCTATCCTTGCACCACTGGGGGAGTTCTGTCAAAACATATAGGAATAAATGTACGTACCGGCCGCTGATGGGTTCTGACAGATATTTTCTGCGTGTTCCTACGATGAATCGTGCGAGCTTTTTGCCACCGATAGAAATAAAGTCTTTGGAGAAGTATTACTAATAGCCTTCTAACTTTCGGGACACGACGAAAATCGAATTTTTGGACTTCCAGTATAAAATCACGACACATAATAATTACTGGCCATCGTGGTGCGCACCCGTACTGGATAATTTAGATTAAATTTTGCCATTTATAACTAATCGTATAAAAACCTGCTAATGAAACATGACACAAAACAAAATTAAGCAGCATTTTTACTCAGGACGATTTTTCCGCTGCATAAGAATTTGCTATATACACGAATTGTCTGGCAGCAGAACCATATCGAACACATATGGCCCGATATCGCACACATTTACAAGAATAAGGTGAAATACATTAACTGCAAAAATTTCAAAAAGGTTCATATGTCTACATAATAATCAGGAAATTTCTTATAAAACTCCATAGTTTAGGTGTATGCCTTGCGAAAACAAAAAGTATTCATTTTGTTGCTGTTGATAATGTTCTATTTTATAGTGGAGTCGTACAGTACCCGCCAAAAATGACTGTCGCTCGTTCGACACTCGCTCGAAATAAATTTGTTCTAAAAATAGAATTCTCTATTAATTTAAATAGTTGCGAGATCTCGAGCGACCCACTCGCTCGAAATGAAATGTCATTTTTGGCGAGTACTGTAATTACACCTTATGCTGTAACTTTTGTGATGTCACCATTTTACTGTTTTGTGAGCAATGTAGATTTAAAACTGTTAGTGAATTAAGAGAGGATTATAATAACAATTAAAACAAATTTGTTTTAGGTATGCGTTGTAGGTGATTGGCTTGGTGGGCTTTTTGCTTACGATGCTTTAACAAATTCTTGTAAAGGCACGAGTTGTGCGTGCCATACAGCGACTGGAGGTATGTAGCGTTTAAGGAAAAATTTGATTTCGAATATTACATTATTACAATAATCAGTTCGGAACAGACTTGTTTAAGCAGCGCTTTTACAAGAGTTATTATCCTCATTATTATTTGCACGCCTGTGTAATTTTAATGATTAAGTCGCACTGTTGTACAGTTCTGGTCTATAGACATCTGACCTGTCCACATTGCGGTGGGGCGACATTCATTTTTCAAATACACCAGCTTCGTGAAAGGTTTCTCCTTATGTCCGCCTCCCTCGCACTCAAAAGAAGCCACCATGCTTAACTAAACCCGGATTATATGTTTTCTGTGTGCAGAATGTATTTGATACCACTATTTACGACGCTCAAATATCGTTTTATAGCCTATCAATTGTACGACAATTTATTCCCTCATACATTGAAATCTCCCGAAAATGAATATGTAGCCCCCCGCTCGCGAGCTCTCCAATGTTCTGAAGGTTGTGGACATGTCGGGGAACAGCGCTCAAACGAAAATGGAGTGACTGAACAGTTCCTTCCGACAACGTTAAGGGTGTGTCAAACACAGACTAGCGTCATAGAATTCTAGGGATATGTCTTTATGAACCTTTAGCTATTACAGTGGTACTTTTAATTATTATTGCATTTGTATAGACTGGACTGGTTTAATTATCTTTTCTACACACATTTATTGGAGTAAATTGGTGTGCATCTGTGTGCACTTATGCGTGAGTAAACTTAAGGTGACCCCGCCATCCATCCTATTTTGTCATTACAGATATCGAATCACAAACCTTGTTACGGAAAAAACGCTTAATTTCATTCGGATTTTCGCTAACCGAAAATTGGCAAAATCAAATTCAAGTCCCACCAATTAGACCTTGTGTTCTAACAGTATCTGGGCGATTCCAATTTACAAAAATTCTGTTTCCTAATGGATTAGTATTTAAATTTGGATTATACCGTGTTCGCGAACAAATTTAACGCAAAAATGACGTGACAATCAAATCGACAAATTTTCGTTCTCAAAAATTTGGTTAATTTTACTTGAATGTTCACGAACACAAAATGGTCAGATTTCAATCGCGAGCGCTGTGTTCGCGAACAGCTTTACGCCGAATTTCAATCGACCAAAAAGCATTCCGTAAAAAATTTTATGCAAAACTACAAAATAGGATGGTTGGCGGGGTCACCTTAAGTTTACTCGCGCATTAATGTTATGTCGTTCAAAAGAAAATAATATCAATCTGCTTGAGAAATTTTAAGGTTAATACGCAGTTAAATGTAATATCTATCGGCTGTGGTATAAACACCAACGTAGAGTTGAAGTGGGAAGTTATATATTCCGAGCATTTTAGGAAGTCGATTTTACCGTCGTTCGTAATATTACGCTGCAATCCATGACGAGTCAGCAGAGGTTTTTTGATCAATGTTGGTACACTGAGAGTACTGCTGAGATTTGCATTGCTCACCAGAGATTACTATCGCACGATCAGCGAGCGAATAGCTCGCTTCAAATTTGGAAACCGTTAAAATTGAAACGGAGTTAGCGGAGTTTCCACCAACGAGAACGCTAAGGGGAAAGATAGTGAAAATTTCTTTTGTCTGTCGATGTCACTCTTAATACATCTTCGGATGCATGGATGGGTTTCAAGAATTTTTTATTCGATAGAAAAAGTGATGACGATGTGTTTATAGTTGAAGGCTAAAGAGCTGAAACTCAATCTTCCGGCTCAGAATAGTCAAACACTTGTTTTAAACAATTCTTTACCAATTATAGTAATTTAGGTAGCCAACTGTGTTTCGCAGCCCATATCTCGTGGTAAATCGAACACTAGAGACCAGAATCAACTCATCGAGATCTGGAACTGTGGGGCCACCCCCTGGACTACTGTGCGCCTAAATATAGTTCGTTGAACTTTTGACAGAAATATCGATTTCTCAAATTTAAGCATGGTTATTGTGTGGATGTGCATTCGAGTTTGTTTAAGCGTGTAAATCATACTATATACGGTGATTTTATAATCATGAGACCAATTTATTTCGGTGCATTAAATACGATGACTTGGATATCTTGGGGCCAGCACGAACATGTCATGCCATTTCAGAGTTTTTGCGGGGATCGACCATCGGCCAACCAGATTGATCGAAAAATGTATTTATCATCACTTATTTGGTTGTGTGTTCTCTGCATACTCAGATAAGCTAGTATAATATTTGTGGCACGCAGAAAAGGTAGCATGACTTAAATCCTACTGAACCACCATTGCAAGGCTTTAGGGGTTCCAAAAGTTTTACGGTGGTATAACAAACATCAAATACAAAGTATGTCGCAAATGATGATAAATATAAATGAAACCAAGCTTACTCCATTTGACCTTCGCTTGCGAGATGCTATTTAATAATGGAACTATATATTTTAAAAAAGAAGTTCTTTCGAACGAGCAGTGAACAGTCATTGTTGAGTATTTCTAACTTCAGTAAAACAGGTAACCATTTCATAGGGAATTTTTGTAAATAATTGTTGATATTTTAAATTAAGTTTAATTGAAACTCCGCGAACTAAGCTAGTTAAAAAATATAGAAGCCATGTTTCAGTTCAAACATCGATTGTGTGTAACATCTTGGTAAAAAGCAGTAGTATGACATCAAGTGCCAAATTGTTCATGTACCTGTTTATAGATGCCTCCGTCCTTAAGATACACTACGGCAACTTTGACTATGTTCTATTAAAAATGATTAAACTGATGAGAGTTAATATCAGAGACAAATATTTTAGAAATATATTGGCCTCAATTCATGTTTCTTAGCTGAAAGGCGAATATGTTACTGTGTTATTAATCTTTAAATAAAGTAATTTCATGTTTTACGGGTCTTTCAAAATTGCTTAGGTTTTGGTCCACCACATTATATATTTTTACTACTAAAATAGTTTATCGTCGCAATTGATTTGTAAATTAAAGCTACAGAAATGGAATTTTATTTTCATATTACTCTTCATTACAATCTCAACCGATCACTTTTGAATATTAAAATTGCAAGGCAAACGCTGCGATTTATTTTTACTCAGCGGTACGAATAATATATATTACTCATTTCGTACAGTACGTTGTAAGAAATGAGTAATACAAGATGTTGTGTGAAGGGAATGGCCACCAAACGAGACAACGGTTGATTCGGTCATTTCGCGCAGGTACTAATATGTGTTATCAATAACTCAAGTGGTGCTAATGCTGCTATACTTTGTGTAATAAAAGATTTTTGTTGTAGGTAACGACTTATACAACGCTAATCTCAACAGCAACGAAATATGCTCATACAATGCCAATCTTGGGCGTATCGGTGACAAAAAGGATTTCTTTTCGGCTGCTGACACACTTTCTTCTGTAGGCACTTTCATTCCTGTTGGTGGCGGTCAAACAAGTTACCGGTTTAATTTCAAGGCATCACAGTTGTTTCTTGTCGGTTCAGTACTTGGCAAAGCGCTTTCTCAAAGGATGGAACGGGCACAGTCTGTCAACGGTACGGTTATTAAGGGCCATTTTTATTTCTTGTAATATTGGAATTGATCGGTTTCGTATTTACATGTAGCAGGAATAGCCGAATCCCGAAATTTGCCGGAGCCAAACTGTTTTTTCATACCGGATCCGGAACCAGAACCTGGCCTTCGAAACTTATATAAAGTGAAACAGATGAAGGAAAAAGCTCATTTAAAATGTATATATTAACCATAAAATTTACATTAAACTTAATGTATTGTGATGACCCTATTGCCTCTCTGCAACTTTGAGAAGCTGAGGAAGCTAGTAATGTTTGTGAAGCTAATAATGTTTATTTATATATAGATAAAGTTTTTGGATTTTTGGTACGCCAGAGTAAAAAAATGCCTTCCTCGTTACAGCTATGCATAAACTGCGCAAACTGTAAATTGTAGCCGCATGGAGCATGGATTACATAATTTCGCTCTGTCGATGTGTCTTTCGTCGATTTTAAGGCGGCTTTTAATTCAGTGCATCGGCATTCGCTTTACCAGATCACAGAAGTTGGCAGATTTCCTCAAAAACTGGTCAGGATGATGCAAGTACTGTTCGAACCATCGTTCTGCACTGTCCAAATGCATACTACTACGTCAACGCCATTCGAAATATGTGCAGATGTTTGGTAGGGCCATATTCTGTCCCACACTATTAAACTTTGCAGTTGACAATGCAATGCGAAAATTCTACATTTGAACGACAGTATCGTGAACAGCAACACAGTCGTACGATTCAGCTACGCTGAATATACAGAGGACATCACCATTGTACCGACCGACCGAATGCAGCAGCGAATGAGTCGGCCTGGTGATCTGCAGGAAAAAGGCAAAAACCATGTCGTGATGTACAATAAATATCAAAAACATTTAGATTAACAGCGTGAAGCTGGAAAAGGGAGCTGAGTTCCGCTATCTGGGCAGTACTGCTACATATCACACTGTGCGTCAGCGAGATAGACTACGGCATTGACAATCCATCGATACGGCATTGCCACGAATAATAACAAATTTATAATGTTGCCATTCGACCTAGATTGCTATGTTCAAGCGACCGGTACGTCGTCAGTTAGAGCTAACCACCTACACAAACTCAATGTTTTTGAAACCTTGCCGTCGCAAGATTTTCCACGTATCAAAGGTTGCTCACTTGCCCAATCAACAACTTTCACATCAAATGCACCATGCACTCCGCTCAAACACCTGCTACAACAGGACACATTATAATTAAAGCACTGGCTCTAAACCTAAAGATATCTAGTTATATGGTACGTTAGAAATGTGAGATTAAAGTTTCGGCTTTAGATTTTGGTATAATTGCATTAGGTGCGTGGCTGTAACACTTGATTAATGCATTTCACGACATTAATCGGATTGGTTTTGTAAGCAACGATATCATATAGGTCTGGTTTATTGCTACATTAAAATTTTTTTAATTAACTGAAGATCAAACTATTATAATTGACGTGGGAAGCATAAATAATAAGAAAATTTTAAAATTATGCTAAAAAAGGCTTGAAAGAGATGTACTGTGTTGTTAAACTTAAGTTGACGTCTTGTAATATTATTAAGAAAAACCTGTCGTTTCCTAAAAATTGTGGCTCCCATTTTCAAAATTGATAGATATTGGCGATTTCTGTTACATATACTGCGTTTTCTTGGAAAATTTGAAGAGAACTGAGCAAAGCTTTCAGCAATATTTTGCTATAAAACAATACATTTGGCCTGTGAATCTTACATTAAGGAAACTACTGTTTTCTAATGTTAATGCGAAAACGTAAAAATTTTTGATGCTAGTAACCTGACGGTTCCCTTTCCATATTGATAACTGTTATTATAATAAGATAATGACATACCTTATTATTCCATGGCATTTAATTCCACCACTTTCATTGGTTCTTTGATTTAACATAATTTACTCTGCTTAGCTATTTTCTGTCCACCGTCGTTTAACGAAACTATGTTTAAGTTCAACTCAAAATACTGGTCTTTGAGCAATAGATCGTCCACTTTAAAACTGAAAGGGAGGACAAAATATTTTCCCCAAATTGCATGGGTTTAGCTGGGAAAAAATTTCGGGGGGATGGTATGACTCAGGCCTGAATGTTATGTCGCTTCGTTCCTCCCGGCCGGTGTGTTTTTACCCCACAGGGCCGAGTTTTAGATTTTTAAAATGAAAAAGCAATTGCCAGGCTACTCCGACAGGAAAAGTGCAGTTCAACTGAGAAATTTTTTGACCATTTGTAATTTTTAAGGTCAAAAAATTTCGGGAGGGGGGACTTCCCCCTCCCCCTGGCTACATGAAACCCACAAATTTTAAAATGTGTAGGCGCTGCAAAATTTAATGCATCCAATAATTTTCTGGGCGCTTATAATACAGTATTACACAGTAATTTGAAAATTTGTGGGTGGTAATAAATAAATCATTTATTTTGTGGTGCAATGAAGACCCAGCAATTTGCATTTAATGGGGCGCGCAAATTTTATCCCGTCTTTCAGATTTAAAATAGACGTCTATAAAATTTCACATTTAATGTGAGTTTCTTTAATGTCTATAATAATGAAGTATTGTTTATTATAATTTTTATTTGCGTGTTACATTAATTTAAACATTTTCAGAAGAATTGAAATCGCCGAATGTTAAACAAGTTTACAATATATTCTTTCCTGAAAAGCTGGCGCACAATCGACTCGAACCGCTCATTAACTCTACATTTCAAATTTTATCGCCTGTGCCGCTTATTTGTTGTCAAAACACCACTGCCCAAGGCCGCTACACGGAATCTTCATTCAGCCTTACGGATACTTTGGTACGTTATCGAAGCGTTTTGTCTTCCGGAATTAATTCAGGTCGCACCCGTGGTTGTTCCCCAGTAACTTGCCAGTCGGAGCTTAATGGTGTGGTACATGGAGCTTCTGACAGATGCACCGACGACTCTGAGTACAAATTTGCAGCCGAATCGTCTGAATTTTCGACGTTGAACTCTCCAGACTTAGACAATATCTGGTGGGGTGTGATGCGTATTGATTACGAACTCCGTCAAAGCTGTGTAAATCATTGCCATCACCTAGCGGTTGGATGTCTTCCAATATCAGAAGGCATGCGGCAAAGCGGAGCGGTTCTTGATAATATGTGTAAAGAAAATTGTACCATCGCATCGGATATGTATTCGTCAGGTATTGCGGGTTTTATTGTCGGTGAGATAGCCGCGTTAATTCGTTCAACCAGTAACTCTCGTAACGAATCAATTTCTGCGTCAACGGTTAATCGAAAAGTGCTTTCCAGACAACAGCGAAAAACAACTCGTAAAATTGGAAATCCGGTTTTTGCTTTTAGGAAATCTAAATATGCATCAGCAAGTCACCGTTCGCGCAACTACCACACGGTACCCCGACAGTCGATGAAAAACAACTATAGCTATAACCGTCAAAATACGAAAGCTCGCTATGGAGTCGCACGCAGACTGACTGATCAACTTGTCATACTTGCGTCTGCTGGCACTGCAGCTGGTCAGTCATATATGTCGGAGTTGACTTGCGCTGGAAATGATCTAATATTACTGTGTGATGAAACGACATGTGTTGCTCATTGCGGTTGCAACAGTGATATATCTGAGACGGAGAATAAAGACGTTTGTTGTGAAACCACGGGCGCTTCCGGGAATGACAGATGGCTGTATGGCCAAAAGAAAACAGGCGTCACGTGTGGTGAAGGAAATGGAGATCTCAAAATACTCGACAGCTGGCACAGCGATCCGCCAATGAAAATATATTTATCATATCGTTCCGGCCTTAGGCGCCGGGAGAACAGACATTGTGATATTAAGAATGTTGATGCCATTCATAACTTTCTGCTATCAAATTCTACTTTGACCGTTGAACTTTGTCTTTTGACACAACCAGAGCTATGTTTGTGGCACGTGCTTGGAAGTCTGCACCCTCGCAGGGCTAGGTCGGTATGCATTGATCTTTTGTCGCAGCTTGACATTGCAAAGCAACTCAAAGAACTTCAGTGCGGTTTTTATCCGTTTCAGGTCGGTATTGCGGAACGGGGTCATTTGAAACTCAGCTACCCAGAGTCACCGATAACACCACAAATTGTTGCGGGTATGATAACTAAAAGATTACAACTCCCATTAATTAATAATGATGATAGGTATAAGGAGGTTCAGAATGAATTTGGTACATGTCATCAAAATATGTCCTGTGATGCCCAGAAAAAATATTCTCGCTCTTTTTTGCTCACATTAGCTGTGATACCGCGTTATACCGATTGCGTCATCTTTTCGATATCTGGATCTTTAATTTCTCCATCTGGCCACAAAGTGATTCCAAGAACTAACATGAAAATACGACCTGGTGCTGCAGATGTTGCCCGACATTGGGACTCGCTTGGTTATTTAATAATCTACGTTTCCCTACATTCTCGGTCCCGAAGCTCAACGTGGTCATCAAGTCGGCAAGGGCTAGTTAATTTTCTTTCGAATTTCAACTTTCCACATGGGTTAATTTTTGACGCTTGTAGTTTTGCTCAACAAATTGGACACCAGCAGTATCGAGAAACTAGAAAATGGCTAAATGATCAAATGTTTTTAACAGCACATAACCCCGAATGCGGTACGAACACGAGGCCTAAAGCCTCTAAAGTGATTCAAAGGTGTGACATTGTACTGATGCAATACCTTGTCTGGACATGCAAGTTAGCAGTGCAGGCATCATACTGCTCACCTTGTGAGTTGAGCATTTTCAAACTCGCTGGTCTGGCAGATAACGCAGAAGCAACAGCGCTAACAATATTCCCAGTATATTCGTCAGGCGATCCTATAGACACTGTTTTATATTCTACACCCGGTGTCCAACCTATTGCAGACGGGTATTCTGTACATTTATCTTCACTTGCTAAGGGAGAAATACAAGGTGGCCGTAGAGTTTCAAAATGCTTGTCAAAGCGTTGCTTAAACTCAACTGGCCAATCGTACAGGAATTCGGATTTTCATATCGGATGTGGTATAGGTACGGGTAATTCATGGCCGTCTTCCGCACTATTGCAGAAGTTCCGAACATGTAGTTGTTGCAACAATAGCCTCGAACCTAATAAATATAATTGCTATTATAACTCAGATAGTATTAATGCAGGACTTGTGAAGAAAAATGGCATTTTTGAAAATACGGTATTAACTGTCGACGCTGAATATAAAAATAATTATATGCAACATTCCAAGCCGGTGGTGTCTCGTAGGATTAATGCTGAAAAGTATCAACATGACATGACTCAGCAAGCCAGTTCATCTTTAACTCCGAAGGTTTTGCAGTTGTCCCAATCGCGACTAAGTTGTTCGTTATCTTACGCAACTGCACCAGCTAGTGACTGCCACGATTGTAGCTCCACATCATGTTCTCCGAGAATAGTTCACCGAACTGGTACTGTACCGACAACACGCCGTTTTTCAGCACTTTGCACCCGGTTAGCACAACATATATCACCGTCAACGCAGTTATTCAAATCATTAGATCACGCCAGAAGTCTTAGTCGTGCATCACGAAAGTCTTGATGTTATAAACCAATAGTGTTATCTGGCTTTCCCGAAGTGCCTCCGAAGTACCTGAGGGAATCGAACTGCGAAACGATAAGTTCAGTTCCCTTCGGTCGAACTGGGGTTATTGAAAAGCATTAACAGCTATTACCGCTAGACAATAAGAATGCAGTATATAGCGAAACACTGTTTATGGGGCGAAATTTTATAGTTTTTAGCCCCGCAGGGCGAATATTTTGGGATTTTTGAATCCCGTATGGAAAATTGGCGTGTTTTTTGTAAAATTGGAGAAAAATTTACCTATCTAGCCGTGCAGAAACATACCTTAGGGGCATGGGAGAACCAAAAATACCGGGAGCCGCACCTGAGGGAGGCAGAAATACATGTGGCCCCTCCGTGGGCAAGGGGGGTGTTTGTTTGGACACAATCTGCTACGGCAAAATCGGGACAATCTAGCCAAATCTGAATGAAAGCTTGTTCTGTTTGGTGAGTGGTTTTCATCCACGCTTGTAATTTTATACTGTTTACGCTGCCGTATGATTGTTTTTAGATATTCAGAGCTTAGTGAGATGTTAACGGAGATAATATATTGCCATTAAACATAAGAATGCAATTCTGTATGTGACTTATGGTGCATTTTTCGTGTCATTTCAGAAAAAGTTTGCCAACGTTGCTCGTAGGGAATGAAACAGGTATTAGTTGGGTCTTTTCATAAATCTCCAGCGCGAAATTCTGAACAGTACGTGTGTAGGTTTTCCCGCAGTTTTGTATTAGAACGTCGCTCACTAAAGTTGAGAAACGCAGCCTCCTCCAAAAATATGTGCAATCGAAATTTCGTTGAATCGTAATCAATCGAATTTTTGCAGCAGTGGTTAATCTTTAGCTGTTCGATAATAACCAGCTATGTTTCTAAGTGTTGTACGAACTATATTCGCCTTGCGCGATACGACTGTTACACGCGTTATAGTTTGTCCGCTTGGCTAGGAGCCTTTAAGGATCCAAGCAACAGCTTTGTCTGTTGAAGCTGTTTTCGACTCGAACGTTCCGTGTTCGATACGTTTACCTATTAATAAATGTTGTTCATTGGGACTTTGAAATGCAAAAAAATCAGGGTATGATCAGTGAGAAACGATGGAACAAGTTTCGACCAGTCTAAGTCTGTTAACAAAGTCGAGCGAACAGTAACCAGTTTCTTTCATACGCATATGGCACACTTGGCTAATCTCGACGATTTTACTGGCGGCATTTGGTTTAAATTTTCACAGGGGGTGTACCTAAGTTGAATACTGTATCAACGATATATTCACTATATCTGAAACGGAGTATATAATTATAAAACTAATATTTTGAGCCAAAATTCCTTTACATATATTTAGTTGTAATTGGATCAAGTATGTAATGCTCATGAGTGTTTTCTGTGATGCTAACTTCATACTCAGATGTGGGTACCACATAAAAGATAAATATATTCGTAGAATCGATCGTGTTATCGGTTTGTGTTAAGATGCAACTATGAATGAAATGAACTATGAATTAAATCATTACGCACTATGAAGCATTTGCGATTATTAGTTATAGGATATCAGTTTAAGCTACAGAATTTTAATGCAGCTAGTCTTCTATTTACGCATGGCTGTGGCCGGTCTGGTATAATTACTTTTCAGCTTCATGGTTCGGATGCAATGCGCTTTGTTCATAATTGTCATAAAGCCATATATATGTATATACTTGATTTGTATAAATTATTTGTAAATTAGTTTTGTTTTTGTTTTTTCGCGTGCCTTATATTTTTATGTATATATTTTTAGCGGAGTTTTTATGTATAATTAATATCGATACGTTTGCAGTAAAGACATTATAGTCAAGTTATATGGTTGATGAGAGCATTTTCTTCTAAAGCAAATCAAAAATATTCTATAAGCCCCGTAGCTGAAGCGCCCATAGTATTAAATTATTTTATGTCCGCAAACGTATAGCGGGGACTTTGTAGGTTCTCATTGACTATGCTACACTTAACTTTGTAATAGTAAATTCTTTACCAGCGGCAGTCGCCGTTCTGGTTACAAGACCAAGTTTCGTCACCCACTTATCTCCAAAAACTGCCACCTTAAGCTAAAGTTTTAAAGGAATTACCAAACCGTGAGGGAACCACTACGTATTTTTGACGTCACTAATTAGACGAAACCGCCTAGTCTTTCGTTAAATAGCATTGGGAGTTGAATATTAGGCACACTCGGTATCTAGAACGAAATATAGGTTGATAAGGATCATAGCCTAATTAGAACTTATAAAGGTTTTTAAAAATTTTTTTGAGGTGTTCAATTACCCCAACCTCTGGGGTAAATTGAACAACAAAGTGTTTAAGCAGGAATGTCGGAGCTTGTATTTATACTTATAGCAGCTTTAGCGCAACACAAGATATATCAGCTCATTTTATTTTCTATTGGTCGATTAAGTTTGTTTACAAAATTTTTCAAAAACACGTCCAAAATATTGGTGCGCGTTAGATTGCCGCTTTGTTAACATTAATTCTCAGCTAAAAAATAAATTTTTCTCCAAGTTTAACCCAAGTAACTAAAATACTGGTGAAAGCAATGCATAAAAATTTTATATCAACGTGAAGCTTAGATCACTTGGATTCTAGATTTTCGGTCATATCAAACTAAACTTTAGCACATATCGATAAAACTGGATTTAAATATAAGACTTCCAAATTACCTCAAAATGCCCAAATGTGAGTCATGTAGTTCCTAATGTGAGCCTGTTGTCCTAATGTGAGTCAAAAGCATTCATAATATTTATAACTCATATGAAGCTCAATAATACCATTATTACGCCGAATATACGTTATACCCGCTTTACCGACAAGTACAAGGTTACTATTCCTAGGTACTATTGGGACTTGGTGTGCGAAATTCTTCGAAAATTTCACGATTCCTTGCATAACTCGTAAACAGGTGAAGACCTTTGTTCGATGCGTCTTGGCGTGTCATTGTCGGATCAGATTTGTATATACAACGTGGCGAAAAATAACAGAGCACGATGAAATAGCTTACCTATCAAATATATATTATATATCTTGAAGGCAATAAAACTGTATTATCAAGATATAGGTAACTCGCATTCCCAACTACCGGTACGGTACTTGGGATCTCGCCATATGAGGAGCGTCGTATTTATTTAATGGCTTAAGATAACATGGTTTTGTGTGTGTTTGTACAATTTATAAAAACAATGGCCCAAGTAACCCTGAGGGGCGGAAATAAAACGCAGGCCTTGCCGTTCTCGAGATACTAAGCCTAAGCGAAGGTCGTTATGTGAGACATGCACTAAGTCTAAGTCGGGAGGCCGCCGTCCCCCGAGCCGCAGCGAGTTGTTCTATTTTCTAACGTTATCAGGGTTACTGGGGTCTTTCACGCTCTGTTTTCAATATCGGAAACCATATTGCGCAGTTCAGGGCCCACCAGCCGTTATGTTACTAGCATTTTACGGCTCTTTTCGGTTATCCCCCAGCCCTAATTTCGTCAATTTTAAAGGTACAGATAAAATTTTGGTACCAATCGATTCAGCTAGATGAGCTGGTTCAGAAACCAGCACCGTCGTTCGCAGCTGCAGATATCTGCATAGGGCCTCAACCGCGGGCGTCAGAAACACTACATAACGATTTTTTTGTTCGCCTCCATTGGCTAGTAATAATGAAGCCGGTGTACCTGAAACCACTCACTGGCGATATCCAACAGTGTTGGCCAGCGATGGATCACAGTTTTGCGATTTATCAAATGTATTTGTTGCAACTAATATGGATCAAGATGCAGAAAAGTTCCTCGATAGTGCTTCTATATGTTCTGAGGAAATCGTGGCTGGTCATATACCACGATACCTCCTCCAGCAGGCCAGTCAAGCTCAATGTCAAAGGGCATGTGTAACTGGGTTTGTTTCATTCCAGCAAATGGGCAGCGAACTCTTAGGTCCGGTCAGCAAAGCTGCGGTGCCATTAGGCTACCGTAGAAATGCTAAAATATGTCTCACTGCACCCGAACACATCGCTTTAGTTGCAAAAAAAGAAGAGTCCTGTTGGAATGACTAAAGGTACTAAGAAGTGTCCGAATTCGAAAAGATTGGCAGCTTTCGCTACGAGCGCAGGGGAAGTCTAAATATGTCCTGTATGTTTTGTTTCCTATGCAAATGACGACGCACTCAGGGGAGATTGGCTGCAGTGCTCAGATTGCGATTGCTGGCGACACGAGTCGTGCGGAGGTTCCGTGACGAAGCGCTATTTTTTTCTGTGCCGAATGTGATAAGAATTTTAAGAAAACATACCACTAAGCAATTCTGCAAAATTAACTCAAAACACTGACTATTATAATTCACAAATCGTCTGGTCAATGTGTACGCCTTATCTCAGTTTTTCGCTTTTTCATTGTTTGAATTTTGTTACATTGATACGTACTATACTGAAATTTTGGTATGAACGCGACCCCTACGTTCGCGCCAATATTGTTGCAATTGTTTCTCCTTTAGAAATTTTGCAGTCAGAAAAACTGTCGACACTTCATTATCGTGTTTAATATCTCGTCAGTAACAAGTGTGTGGCGGTAATTTGTAAACAAAATCTAGGTATTTCGATAGGCGGCGTGCCGAATTTGGCATTTGCACTCATCTTTATACCTGACCCAGTTTAGGAATCGTGTGACCCACTTTAAGACCCTGGTGACCCACTTTAAGACCCTGGTGACCCACTTTAAGACCCTGGTGACCCAGATTAAGACAATCACCGCAATGTGGGTCATGCCTTGATTTTCTGGGAACTTTTCGTCATATCACAGCACCCACATATTTGCCGCCTCAAAATTGGTTATATGCTCTCCCATCGTCCCCTCTAATAGCGTTCCAAATTTGGTTTTGATTTATTATGCAGTTGTAATTTTATGGCAGTAAATGCTACGTGTCTTGAAATTGGCACAAAAAGGTGACCCACATTATGAAAGTCTACTATATGATCTAATTTCCCCATAATTGGGGCATATTGAACAGCCAAATATTTTCATCAATAATAAAGAAACTGCGTAACTAAAATAAATGCACACAACGTAATCGCCAGTTTGCCGTGTGGTTCATATATTTTCAGCTAAAACCATTCTTAATTTTGCAAATATTCTTTGCGTTCACAGTTAACACATCGGAAATTCTCCCGAAAATCATCCAACAATTCCTCTGGAAGGCAATTACCGCAACACCATTTATTGCACCTTGTACCTTGAGTCCAAGCGCAGTTACTTTCTTGATACTGAACTCCGCAACCCGCACATTCATTCTTGTTTCGATCCAACTCATGGCTCCCGAATCCGCTTTCCGAACTATTGTATATGTAATAACCGGTGACGCAGCGGCATGGCGCAACTTCCTAACACCATGCCCATACGACCCCGGCTATCGTAACCTCGAGTGTGGACCGAAATTACAAAATTTTAAACCTATTCTTGGTCAGACCCAAGAAGTTACGCAGCTTAGCAGGCCGCAGGCGCGCTTCACGGGGTGTGTTCGGACCCCGCCCGAAAGGTTGCGCACGTGTCTAGTATCGGGTATGATTTCTGAGGTCCCCCAGGGAGGCTAGCACCTACACCTGCTCGCAGGTCATGGAGCCTAGCCGCTATTCCCTATCTTAGACTCATCGGAAGTTGTCAAATTCTATTTTAGCGTAGTGAGTTTTGAAATAAAACGTGAAAGTGTCCCTAGAAATTTGAAGCTCGGTGTTGTTCGGACAGCAGACTCGGCGGCGACCCGAAGACGAACGACTGCCAAGAGGTCAGTCGAGGAGAAACAGAGAAAGAAAACAACCAAAACAACAAGCGAAAGAGAAAGAGAGAGCGAAAAAGAACGAACAGGGAGAGGGACACGGGAAGGGATGGGACAAGGGTTCCCAGGGGGAATTTCAGTGGGTCGAGGTCAAATTCGTTCCCAGGACGTAAAACGGGGTCGAATGATACCAAACACGAGGGGGGTGGACGAAGTATTGGGACCAGACCCACTCGGGTCAATTTATGTGTTGTAATATAGGGGACTTTGGCGGGTTCTCCCGCGTTAACGGGTGGGCGGAGCGACGCCCGCCGGGTATCGTTGGACTCACCGTCCAACGGCGATTCGAACGAGGGGTGATTTCGCTACTGGGGCGGCAGGAGTAAAAACGGTACTAAAATCGTGGCAATTAGAGAGAGTGATGGCTACGGTGGGGGCGCGTTTTTTGGTCGTCCGGGTTAACGGGGCGGCGGATCGAGGCCCGCCGGGTATTTTTGGAAATGTCTCATCGAGACAAATCCAATGAGGGGCGATTCGCCCATTTTTGGAGTTAGAACTAAAATTCCGGGCATTTTTGGTGCCCCTCATTAATTGTTATTTCAGACTGGGGGACCTTGACAGGTTGTGGCGGGTCAACGGGGAATGGGGCGGAAGCCCGCTGTGTATCGTTGGACTCGCCGACGACAGGCGAGTAAAATAAGGGGTCGCATGTGCGACTTTAGGTTCAGGGGTCGAGTACGGGAATGGTGCAAACCGTCTAGATCTGGCGTCAGACCGGGTAATGTACTTAGGAATAAATCGCAAGACACAGGCGCGTTCCGAATCAGCTAGGCACCTACATATATACACATATATACTCATATATCTATATTCTATGCGAAGGTACCCATCTACCAACAACCAAACTTAGCGTAAGTAAGGTCGTCGGCTCAATTTCAACGTGTTCCGCTCCCCTGTATTAAGGTTAAAACCGCGTGCGATTTGAGTCCTTTCGACCTCCTTGGAAAGCTCGTGAGACATCCTATCGAAGCATTCTGACCGGCTGTGGGAAATCTAACCCGGTAGACGGCTACGGGCCGACAAACGGACCCGGCGGCCGTCGTTCCCGGATAGCCGAGAACTACCGTACTCCCAACTTAAGCTCTTAGCTGCTCGTTGTTGTCGCGACCACGGCGACGTGTATTATTTAGCTTGTGTAAATTTGATATTTTTGGTTCTGATGTCTACTGGGCCGATGGTTTAGCTTGAATCGTAATGGCCTCTGATTCCCGGACGGTCATAATTTTGAAATTTCGTGCTGGGATGCGACGAGTCGAGTTCCAACTAAATCTGGCGACCATTATTTTCTCCAAACTCCTGTCAGACTGGGCATTGAACTTATTCCCTACCAGTCCCTAAGATTGTACTCACCAGTCTTCACGAAATAGACTTCACGTGGTCAAAGCAAAGCATGTAACGGCAAAGCATTATACATTCATACACAACAGATATGGTTAACCCGATGGACATCATATCAATGGGTAAGACGGTTAGCATGATAAGTATCACGTGTTAACAAGCAAAGCGTTAATTTAGCAACAAATTACTAAACGACACAATGTTATCAATATGACCATGACACTATGCAGCATACTTCATGATTTTGTCGTGACGTGAATCTCCCCAGGCCTTATGGACGCACCCTATGGTACTACTTGAAACCGAAGTGTCTTGATCACCACCAGATAGAGATGAAAATACTTGACTTTAGTGCCAAAACCCTGCAAAAATACGTAACGGGCCGGAACGGGCCTGTTACATATATACCGACCAAAATGTTTATTCTGTTGAAGTGATTTTCGCTTTTTGCGAGGTTTGTCATCTTTACCCTTTTTCCGCGATGCGTTACGACAGTTCCCAGATTTTCCAAATGTGGATCTACGTTGTTTTGCCGAAGATGCCTCTTCCAGTTGTTGAATTTTTTCCAATGAGTCGTCTGCACAAAGATTTTCGCATCCAATTCAAATTCGTTTTTAACAGGGCGATTTGACGATTTATGGCAAGCAGATTTGAAATGCTTTAACAAAGCCGCTGTCATTTGTTCCGTCGTATTAATGGTGTTAGGCTGATTGGACTCTAATGATGTAGTAGCCTCGTTACTTAATCTCGTGGCCAGTGTTTCGGCTTTGGGTGAGCTGGGACATTCATCTTCGATATCAATGTCGCTCAGTGTCGTCGAACCTGACACTGCCTGATTGCATTGGTCTGTGGACTCTTGAAACAAAGTGCCTGGAGTAATTTTCTCACCAGGTATCGTTCTTGTTCAAAGGAAAAATGCCAGCCGCCATGAAGCTTTTACGAATTTTTCTGGTGTTAAAGCTATGTTGTAGACTTTTCGCAAAAGTGAAGGAAACAGTGCCTTGCTATGAGGATCTTGACGTGGCGATTCTCGTCTGAGGTGATCCGTCACTATTTCCCACTCCGATTTTGCCGCTGCATTAACAGTTAAATCCATGGGCTGCAAGACATGGGTTGTATGAGCCGGAAGCAAAAGATGAATATCATGCTGCTTAGCCTTGAGAATAAGGCGGACAGTTATATGACTTTTCGCACCATCTTAGATCAGAGTTAATGGCCGTGGAAGATGAGAGGTGTTAGGAATAAACAATCGGATAAACCAGTCGTAAAAGAACACTTTATTAACCCACCCGTTATCAGAAACGTTGTAGACTATACCATCAGGCCCTCCTTCTTCCCACTCTACGTAAAGATTTTTTGCGGCATTGGTGGCAATATTTGGCCCGCAGCTGACCCACTTATGAGCACCGTACCCTCATTACGGCCGACAGTTGGTGTTATAACGGTCGGATGTCTTTTGCCCTTCGCATATAATCTTTTTCGTTTCCTCGGTAAATTCTGAAATGAGATTTCATCGCAGTTCATAATTTGAGCGGGTTTGTCCGCGATATTGAGTTTTGCACAAGCCATACATGTAAAAGCTGAAACCATTCATTTAAAACTGCCTCGGTTACGCACTGTGCCCTAGCAATCTGTAGCGGTGCCGGAGTTCTTAGAGAAATCTTGCTACTCAAACGCGACATAAATACGCGAAACCACTCGTCGCCAGGACGGTTATATATATACAAAAGGAGTGACTTTGCCGAGAGATTCGATGTAATTTTGCATAATATCTAAAATGTCTTTTCGAGTAGTTGCAAGTCCATGATTCCCTAATCATTCTATAGCTGTAACTAGAACTCCTTCGTCTGGACTTACAAACTTTGCACGACCAGCCCCGATCTTTGACACGTTCTTTCCACACTTTCGGCTACGAATTCTTGCCGCGGGTACGCCGAACTGCTCACAGGCTTGAAACGATGTCATTTCACCACGTTTAACGGCATCAACAGCGTTTTCAAGTTGTTGAACACTGCAATTGATTCTATTGCTCTTCTTATATGTTCGTACCATTTTTATTAGTAACAATGTAAGTCATAAGATCTGAAACAGAGTAATAAAACATAGGAACTTCTTTATTTGATTATTTTGATCATTTCAGGTCATAAATTAACAAAAATATCCTCGTGTTCAAATTTCCTGCTGTTCAAATTGCCCCAGGTTACTATACATATTTACAGTTTAGATACCACGCAACTAGAGTATTCACGCATCAGTGAGCACAAACTATCTCGTTCCGTGACAGGAAATTAACCTGATGTAATTTACCTAAGGTCTAAATTTTATGTATATATATAATACAGGAGCAGCAGGCTGCCGCAATAATAAGCATGTACGTCATACCTGGATCAGATTAAGTCTCCGCTTATTTATATACAGCTCTAGGCTGTTAGCATCGGGGAGCACAACTTTGACATTCTTTCCTTTAGCGCCTCATCCACCACACGCAGCCTGAGCATAGGGAATTTTGATGATGCGACAATGTTGGCATCACACAGATCAGTTAATAAAACCGATTTGAACAATCCTATTCGATTTTGTTACTAATGGTTAAAAATAGTTTTTAGTTTACACCAGTGCCAAAAATTTTCGAAAACATTTTTCCGCAAAATATACCGGGACCGGAATACTGGTTTAAAAGATTTTAAATTTCCCAATTTTCCAAATTTTTGCATCAGTCGTGTTGTGAACGTACGTTTTTATATATATACATAGGGATAAATTTGCACAGCCGGACATGAAATTTTATTTCCATAAATATGTTGGTCAAACGTATTAGTATGAGAAAATATTTTAGTGGTATTTTCATCTTAACCCTGTAGTATAATTGTTGTAGTATTTGTTTATATACAACCCTATGAGGTGCATGCTTGTAGTATTTGTCTATATGTACATAAATGAGTATGCATTGCCTACAACAATTTTGGCCTGAACTTAAACAAGGCACCACACCATGAACAATACTGATTACAATTACTCAGAGTAATTTACAATGCTGTAAGTTTGTCTGACACACGCTGCATCAAGCACCAATCAGTTGGTTTGTAAAATTTGTTAATCAGTGTACATTAATGGAGTTTACTACAACCAGTTCAACGAAACTAGAAACTCATTCTTGGTAATGAACTGTGTTTATTGCTGATTGGGTGAAAACAATCATTTTGTCTCATCCATAGCATTCTTTTTACAAATTTATACCATACTTTAACTAATTTTCTTTTAGTATCGGAGAAACCAATTTAAGGTTTCCTATGGAATAACATGTAACAACAGTATGCCTAAAAAGTGACCCAAAGCGGTAGAAAACAATGCGAAATTGGCTAGCCTAGTCTATGCTCCGTACACCGCGTGTATATTAATTTCGACGCAGCTTACGCAGGGGCGTATAATGGAAGCATTTTTTATGGGTTGGCACACACGGAAAAACCGACAAATGCCGTTTATATAAACAAATAAAGCATTTTTAGCATCAAATGTAATCATATCATCGCAGTACATTAGGTTCAATGTAAGTTATTTTAAACACATTTTTAATCCATAGTACCTTTATTTCTTCTTTCATTTCTTTTACTACATATATATATTATAGTTATACTATTAACACCAGGTTCAGGTTCCGTTTTATACTAACGATTCCGGTTGCTGGCTCAGTTACAAGTTTCTGTTCCGGATTCCCTGCTTTGTATACTGTAACGAACCACGTTTGACTCAAACGGTGCCAAAATCATCGCGATCGGCGCATCTGGCGATATAGTGGGGATGGGGTCCCTGGCAATAAACGGTGTCGACCCTGTGGCAAAGTTTTGGCCATCCCAAGCAAATGTTTTGGCTTCCCTCCATAAAAAACATCCCCATTTTTGACATAAAAGCTTGACAATTTTTTTACAAAAATCCCTTTCTGAAGCTAATAATTACAATTTCTGCAAAAAATTTATTACGCTCAACAGAGATTCATGCCGTTTCTGAGGCCATTTAAATTAGCGGTTTTCGTGAAAAATATTAAACTTTGAAAAAACTTTAAATTTCAAGCCACTTAGTTCATTCTCCCTTGAAATATTCGATGGTCCTATTCGCTGAGACCATGAATCAGAGACTAAGAAAGCTTAAAATGTTTATCACTCGAGCGAGACGGCGTTTGTTCATGTTTGCGTCTGACAGCGAAAAAAATGCCTTCCATTATACACCCTTACGTAAAATATATACACGCAGCGTATGGAGAGTAGGCTAAGCAATTTCGCTGTTTTCCAGTTTAGAACCAGCCCCTTTTGATGCCCCCCTGCCAAAATTTTCAGGGAATAGAGAAGAAGCCGCCATACATTGTAAAGCCATGCGCTAGAGTTTGTCGTGGGGCGTGCGCTTGCCCGCGCGTAATTCTCTCGCTTTATGAGCTTTCTTAACCTTTTCCTTCTTAAACTCTGTATTTCGTACAGTGTTGAACAATCTTTTTCCGCAGCGGCAGGCTGAACTCAGGTACTTTTGGTGCGAGCCTCGTACGCTAGCCAATACGCTATCTGGGAGTTGTTGGTCGCACACAAAGCGAGCGAACACCGCACGCGCAAGGCACACTGAACGACAAACTCGAAAACTAATGCATCGCATTGCAATGTACGCTCTGATAAATGCGTAAATTTAGGAACTAAAGGGTTAATCAGGCGAACATTTTGAAAACCTCAATTTTGATTACCGATCGGTTGACCCTAGACAATTAATAGCAGAAATTAATTCCTTAAAAACATGTTTCAACCGTGTAAATTCTGAACTCAAAGACGAACATGCTCACTTAATATGTCATGTTGTAGGTAGGCGTCAACTAGGAATCTTACATAAATTCTGATAGTTACTATACCGAATAAATAACACCATAAAACTTCAAAATCAAAAATGTCACCGTACCCGCGGGCTCAATACGTTTTTCTCAGGCCCGCAAGTTGTTGAATCCTTAATGGCTAAACATGTTTATCGCTTTGCGTTTTAAAGCCATTCTAATCTTGTTAATTTTTTGATAGCGGATTCTTCGCCAGCAATCTCTCGCTGGCCAAACTACACGACAAGGACGTGATCTGCTTTCGCAGCCCACCTCCCTACCGCCAAACCAACCACCCTACTGGAAGATCGCCGGCATTCAGGGAGGCTGCCTGCACCGGGCGCAGCACAGGAATTTGTACCGTGCTAAAGATACCGTAATTTGCACTTCTGCAGGGCCTAGTAAAGTGAGCCTCCTTGTGGTCTACAGCGCCCACTATAGGGAACTGCGTAGGGGCGTCTACAGTACCCAATAAAGGGAACCCCTAATTTCTTCAGTTGGACTTACTGTTAACAACGTGACCCACGGCCCACACCAGTCGACACACGACTCACAGTGACCCACCAAACATGGCGACTAACATGACTCACGAACGACCCACTGACCCACCCTCTATTTCTGGTCGCAAAACAAAATATTTAACACTTTGGGTGGTTATTCTTGCAAGCGGAACATTGCTCGGTACTCGGTGTTGGGCTATTTTGCGATTACTTTCCGAAATGTGCGAGTACCCACGGGTATCCATTACCCGCGGGCTCAACATTTGAGCCCGTACTCGGCCCGCGGGTACCCGTACCCGCGCACAGCTCTGAGCCGCCAGTCCGATCTAATTTCAGTAAATGTATAAATCAATTTACCATTCGAACCGCATTGATGAGCTAAGTAGAATAAATGATAAAATTAATGCAATTAATTCATAGTTTAAGGATCTACGGCCATTTAAATATAATCCTAAGCCTTCTCTAACCTGCGAACCCCAGAATTCAGCTGATTTTGACACCGATCGACTAAAGCTTTTATCGAGTGGTACATAAAACTCAAAATTTTTGCTATGAATGTGGTTCTAATGGCGACTTTTTAACCCTCGATGATGTATCTGAGTCCAGTGGTACTAAAATTAACTGTTTTTTCAAAATTAACGATGTTCCGCCTGAAGGCGTGTAGTCTAGAAGACCCATTTTGTTATTACAGAATATAACCGATTAAAAACCAATCCAATTTGGCTTATATGTTTACAGTGCATAATCATTGGTCATTACATTAGAAACATGATGTTGTACGATGGCATCATTGATCTCATCAATGCTGCCCCACAATGTCGTTGCAATTCGCATAAAAGTATTACAATAGTTTTTACTAAGTAAAATAAAATTAACACTACGAACTGAACGCTCTCAACGCTGAATCCAGTCAACCCTTTCATGCCCACTATGTCCAGGTAGACCTAACGCACTATTGTGAGTCGTTGTATTTACTGTGTCGTATGCTGTATGTTTGTTCGTATGTGGTTATTCGCTAGCGTTGTAAGGAATCAGGCAATAGCTCCTAGATGCACACTACTTTACGTAAGCAACTTTAACCCACGCGTCCCGAGTTTGACCAATGGCGCCGGCTTGAGTTTGTCAAACATTGTACGATACACAAATAATTCGGACATGAAAGAGTTAAACCCTTTCCTTCTTAAACTAGTGTGTATTTCGTATAGTCTTGAACAAACTTGCCACAACGGCGGGCTGTGCCTACTACGGTAGCCACTAGGTTATTTGTAGGGGCTGTTGCTCAGTTCCTTAACCCTCTAGTTTTTAATTCGACTCACTTGTTAGAGCGTACATTACAATGCGATGCAGTAGCCGTGTTTATAGTGCAGCGTGTGTGTGTTGGTATTCGCTAGCATTGGGAGGTTCCTTAAAGAACAGTGCAAAAGCTCCCAAACAGCGCAGTGGTTAAAGTAGGAGGCCCGCACAATTCAGGCTCTCACAGAGTTAATGCTGGATAAAAACAGCTACCCGATAAAATAATATATCCCGAAAGCAGTTTATACGTCTGTATATATGTCTGCATTGAACAACACTGAATAGAGTTTATATAATCCAAAATTAAACTAGTCCCAAAGTCCTGTTACTCGCCGGCAATTCAATACCATTTGACATCCCCACAGAGTTAATGCTGGAAAACAACCTGCTACCAGATAACATAATATATATCCCGAAAGCAGTTTATACGGCTGTATATATGTCTGCATTGAACCACAATGAATATAGTGTACATAATCCAAAATTAAACTGGTCCCAAAGTCCTGTTCTTCCGCGGCAATTCAATACTATTTGACATCTCCCACAGAGTTAATGCTGAATAATAACCTGCTACCCGATAACATAACATATATCCCGACAGCAGTTTATATATCTGTATTTGGCGGTCGATTGTAGGAGTTCCTGGCGACACGCTGCAATATCCAATCAATGCTGTCTTTTACGTTTGTCCCTTCCAAGGCAGATACCGCCATCACAGTGCAATCCCTGTGCCCAAGCTTATTGACAGACTCGTGAAATATTGTTTTTATGTCCGGCACGGACAGGCAGTTTAGCACGTCCTAAAAATAATGGTATACCAAAATTGGGGCAACTAAAAAGCGAAATAGGAAAAACCAATTGAATGAATCAAACTTAGACGTCTTAGAGATATATAATAATGCCAAGTCGCTGTTTTTGGTCAGGGGCAGATTACTGGTGTTTACCGCTGCAATGCATGATTATTGAATGCTTGGTTGAGCAGTTTCACCATAAACTAAGTTTTACGGCACCATATGCATAGTGTTTCTCAGGCGAGAGTAAAACGGAACGAGAGTGGCTTCATCTATAAGTTGTTATTATGTGTAATCACCTGTAACATGCTTTGTTTGATGTAATTATATATTATCCTAACACCTCTGAAACCGTAATCCCGTTAAAAATCCTAAAACCTCGTCGATCCTAAACACATCCAGAACTAGTCGGTAGTTTAACTACATTATGTGAGCGGAGCTTGGGCTGTGGCATTACGAATGTACTCAATTTTATGTTCTTCAAATAACTACATTGCATAGGACATAGGGCTTTATCATTGGTAAAAATATTACATTTGAATTCTTCGACCCAAAAAACCCTATAATGGTTTGATCGAAACGATTCTATTTCAATAAATAACACAAATATTGCAAAATTCTCTATTTTAGCTGCATAAGCTTAACTAATTAGCTAATTAACCACTGAAAATGTTTTAATCCCAAATATCAGGTGCACACTCTGACATGATAGGCTTTCACACATAAAAAGTTTTTAAAAATCGGTTCAGTGGTTCTTGAGATCCGTTGGACCGAACGAACGGACGGACATCGACTTTTTTGGTCACAGACAGAAAATAAAAACGCTTCGCTCAACAACTGAAACACATGAAGTATTCGTGTTAGCGTCCAGATAACAAAATCATTCTATTCCGTATATAGGCCGTTATTGATGCTTGTATGCAATACGTAACCAAGACTATATTCTGGAAATAGGTTTCATTGGCCTTAAACTTATTCTGATCGTCTGAACAGGCAAGAAATATTAGCCGGTCTCTATATAACATCGTATTCAGCATACAAAAATCCTAATATATAAACTATTCTTGATGCCCAGTACGCAATAAACATATAACCAAGCTACTGAAGACAGACTGTATTCTGGAAATCGGGTTCATTGAACCTGAACACACTAAAAATCTCTGAAGAAGCATGAAATATTGTGCTGATCTCTAAATAACCAAACCATCGCATTCAACGTACAAAAACCCATCTTTCTAAACAATTTTAATGCCCTGCACACAATACATAACTAAACAAATGAAAAGAGATTACATTTTGGGAATCGGGTTCGTCGACCGTAAAACCATTGCACCCCCATTAAAAGGTAGTGTATAGATAATTTGGACTCTGGTTAACAAAACAATCGCATTCAGCGTGTCTTATAGCCTGATGGACACTCCTTGTAAAGTAAAACACACAAGAACTGCCGAAATGTATATTTCTGGCAATGGGTCAACGAACCATATTCGAGGCCAAACGGCCCATGGAGTAGTCCCATAAAAACTGGCTTTCATCAAAGTCGTAGATCTCCACGAATAACCTCCAATTTTTGATGCGAAGCCTGTGTCGCGAGATATGGGCTGCAAAACGATGGCAAGTATAATGACCAGATTTGGCTATTTTGACCCGGAAGAGAATGTCGGAGCGTTCAGCTAAAGAGAACATCGCCATCATTTTTGCTGTCGGACAAAAAATTTCATCGAAATCTAACCATGCGAGGATGAGTTATGAGTAACAACGGCACATAAAAAGAAAATTTTTTTACAATATTCCCTTTAGCGCCATCAGTGGAAAGTCTAATCGCCCCGTTTTAATTAATTTATTGGCTCCGATATTCCTAACGAGCTTCTAAATTTGATTTGTCAAAATTTCATACAGTAGTTATACCTCTGAATTGCAAGAAATGTGTAAGTAAGCGAGCAGTCGTTAATTGCACGCTATCTTCAATTCATGCAATTACCCTAACTAACCAACCATCCGACGGCGAGTTATCAGTGACACCGACAGACAAACACGAAATTTTTTACGATTTTCCCCTAGCGCCCTCAGTGGAAACCCCACTATTATCAATTTCCCTCACTAACGATCTCACATTCTTTATTTCTAACAATATTACCAATACATAGGTGTCCATAGGTTGGTACGTTGTCGCCACTAATGGTTGGACCCATAAAGCATGTTTATCTCCCTCCTAAGGCCACTCATAACACTCACCGTCCCCACCCTCGCCCCAAATGGCCGCGGAATATTCTAACAATTATGGACAAACACACAAATTGTAGAAAAGTATGAACAATATCAATATTTGTAATTGCAAACTTTTCACCCTTCCGTTTAGGGCACCACCACCCTCCCTTACGGATCATCTCAGCTCACGGACCTTGGATACCTATGGAATGTAGGCGGAGGCATACTATGGATGCATAATGCAAACCGCTTTCACTGCGGCTTGAACATAGTAACGAACTGACCGAAAAGGCGAACTTTTCTCGCCGCACGTCGGCTTTGTTATTACTGTAGGCAAAGTGAGCTGACTACTTCAAATCTTTAAATCAAATACATAATGTTACATAAAGTCTTGTAGTTTCACGAATCATTTACGATATCATCGAACTCGTAAAGTTTGATGGTGCCAGTTTTGCCACAAACTTCCTCATCTCCAAATCAATGGCGTATTCTATTCGTGGTTGTTCAGAATCTCGGACCAAATAACTTCATCAAATAACTACAGTGTAGTGCCAAAATTTAGTGACAGCAAACTAAAAATCTGAAGAGTAAAAAACTAAATAGTGGCTGTAAAAAACTGTAAGATGTCTGTGATTTACATAGTCATGAAAGTTACAGACATTTTGTGTCTTCGTCGAATTTCCAATTTTGATGTCTTTAGCCGCATTGCTAACATATTTGATTCATGTATATACTAGATGCTACTTTGGGACCGTTGGGTTGAAAGGCGCGGTGTCCCTGGAAAAAATACACCGATCATGCATAACATGAGTTTATGTGACTAGCTAATTAATTTAATTATAAATTAAATATCCTTTCACATTTAAAGTAACTGTAGTGATGGATGTATTTTGAAGGAATACATTTAATCCAACGAACCTATTGTGAGGGGACGATCATGGGCTCCAGCCTCCGTCACTGGGTTTCACTTTGCCAAATTTCCTACACGAAAATATCGCGCTTCTGTCAAACACGTCAAATTAATACAACAGTGGTTCCTGAATTAATGTTTGATGTGACCTAGGGTTTTCAACCCAACTGTTATAAGTATTATATACATGCTGGACTAACTTGTTTATTACAAAGCAATATAAGCGGAACACCATCAAGCGATGAGGAATCTAACATTGTATCGAAGGCTTTCCATGACTCATGTAGTCGCTCAGGATCGCTTGAGTCAACAACGTATATAAGGCCATGAGATTCTGCGTAGTACTTGTCCCATAAAGACTGTAACTCTTCTTGACCACCGAGATCCCAGAAATTCAGTCGTAGATGACCTATAGCCAAACATTTTATACGTGCACACATCATCTCCGCGCATGGCTGTACAAAGTTGTATACAATAACTCTTCTTGACCCGCGATCCCAGAAATTCAGTCGTAGATGACCTATAGCCAAGCATTTTATACGTGCACTCATCATCTCCGCGCATGGCTGTACAAAGTTGTATACAATATCCGCCGACTTTAATTAACAAGCTCGCGAGAAAATAGTTTACATCACTGACAATTTCAGCGATTTGTAAGATATATATTGATTTATATACAGCTCATTACAGAGACCAACCAGGGACCCAAATCAAATTATAGCGCCATTATAAAACCGTCGCCAGCGAACTATTCAGGCAACCCATTTATTAGAATATCCGAAGTTATATAGAATAATATGCGAAGTTTAAATATTCGCTCGCCAAAGAAACCCTATCCTACAAATTTGCATTGGTATGTAACTAATACTTAGAGCAGTCTGTAACTGATGGCATAATGATAATGTTACTGTTAACAAGGGTTAAGTTTAAGCGTATTTATATGGAAATTTATACCCTCACTAAACACCAACAAAATTGCGCTGCTCCTGAAATTTAATGTGTATATATAACTTTTCATATTAGTAAACGAACTACTCAATATAGTTTTCGAAATACTCACCGTATAATTTATGACCAAAAACGAATCGTTAATACAAATCATTAAACTCATTGGAAACAAGGGCAATAATACAGATATATATACCTGAATCAATCTGTCCAATATTCAGTCCAACAGTTGACGTTATCTTAGTTGGATTCATCATCTGATATTCAGGATTAAATTTTGTCTTGGTCTGCTCGAGGTACGTTGTCTTTCCAGCGTTATCGAGACCCAGTATTAGTACTGAATATTCGTCTTTTTTAAATAGGTGCTTCCAAAGGCCATGGAACAATGTGAACATTGTTGTGTTCACAGCACCAGTGACTAATATTTTGATCAAGCGAAATATAAACGCTGAAACAGCTCTTTATGAAGCAAAAGTAAATGACAATGATATTTTACAAAAAACTTTGGGATAATTACAAATGACCTTAGTTTTGAATAGCTAGAAAAACCTGTCAGAAACCCCTATAAGTACATATCCTGCGAAAGGGAGATCCGCAGCAAGAAATTGGTGCGGGTAAGTTTTACGTATTTTTATACCTTTGCCGTATAATGTTACACATTATTTCTACTGTACATTACGAAGGGATCCGCTATAAACCGCGTTTGTTGTAGGGCGTGCGCTTGAGCGTCCCTTGTTATTCGATCGCTCCGAAGTGCCTTAAGAAATCGATAAATACCTCCTAAATAGCGTATTAACTAGCGTACAAAGGATCCGTTCACCACTGCAGTAAGTTTGTTCGACATTGTACGAAATACTCATCAGTTCATGTGGGAAAACGTTACCTAAACCATGTTTAGAGATTTAGGTGCACCAGTTGATGTTTTCTCAGACAGTAATGTTATTTTTCGTTTCTCATAGTGTCACGCTCCTTAGCAGAGTCCTCCATCACCGACTCTTAATCATAATATGCATTGCAAGCAAGACTATAACACACATTTTGACGACAAGTGAAAACAATGTTACAGCCTGGCTGCTGTGACAGTAACACACGTAAAGTATTTTACATGTATATAGCTATATATTAAATATATATAGCTGCGTGATACAACGTGCACACGGTCATGCAGGTGTGTAATAGAAGTAAAAACAAGCGTTAATTTTATGTTCGACTAGCCCAAAATTTCAGGCTCAATCGCTTGCAACACAAATTGGGTTCAGCTTTATAGCCGAGGCGAGCCTGAAAGCTCGATTTACACCTATAAAAAAGTAGTCCAATAAGCATATATTTTAAATTTCATTCTCCGTCAAAATACAACAAACGGCATATAGCCGAGGCGAGCCTGAACACAAATTGGGTTCAGCTTTAAAGCCGAGGCGAGCCTGAAAGCTCGATTTTCACGTCTAAAAAAGTAGTCCAATTAACATAAACAGATTGTAAATTTCATTCTCCGTCAAAATACAACAAACGGCATAAGACGGCGATAAATATTTCCATAAATTTAAGACGCATTTTTGTTGTTAGCTTTCAAGAAACGCTCGCAGTTAAAGTGGCCTGGCACACGATTAGACTATACCGGTTTTCAGCGAAACGTCGCGTTTTTAAGAATGCCCTATTGAGTTGCTGTTTTAGGCTCAGAACCAATCCAAAAACGTTAAGACAAGATTCTGAACTTTTAGTGACGACAAATATAATTTCGTGTCCACATCTGTGCCCTCCAGGAAATTTAAAAACTCAGAGGCAAAAGGAACAGAGTTCCGTCAAAATACAACAAACGGCATAAGACGGCGATAAATATTTCCATAAATTTAAGACGGCTTTTTGTTGTTAGCTTTCAAGAAACGCTCGCAGTTAAAGTGGCCTGGCACACGATTAGACTATACCGGTTTCCAGCGAAACGTCGCGTTTTTAAGAATGCCCTATTGAGTTGCTGTTTTAGGCTCAGAACCAATCCAAAAACGTTAAGACAAGATTCTGAACTTTTAGTGACGACAAATATAATTTCGTGTCCACATCTGTGCCCTCCAGGAAATTTAAAAACTCAGAGGCAAAAAGAACAGAGTTATGTTATATATATATATATACATTTAAAAACCAGGATCTTTCCTAGAATCCCCCAGCATGAAATTGGTTATTTTGAAGACGCAAAGGAAATTTTATTACCTCTCGACTCAGTTCGACAGTCATTTCAGCCATATTTATAACCAAAAACGTGTTCCTAATGGCCTCTTCTTCAGAATATATCAAGCTAATTTAATAGTTAAAAACAATTTTTAGGTTCCCAAATTTTCGATAATCGTATATTATTCGAGCCATATTGACAAGCTGAGTCGTATGGTGATAAATTCAACGCAACCAATTCAATGGGTATAGTAAAATACTAAGTGTTGGGCTCACGTTACATATAAATGCCAATAGTTTCTAAACCCATGATCCGATTCATCTGATTTTACCACCATTTGGCTCAGCTTCTCAATGCATTTCGAATTAAGTAAAATTACATTTATCTAGAAATTTTTGCATACCATTTGGAACCCAAAAAATCGAAAAACTTTTGTCTTAAATGTAGCCAAAGGGGATTATGTTCTGTACCAGCTCCTGCAGCTAAATCCAATGGAACCAAAATTATCGCTGTATCTTCAAAATTGACCAATTTCGGCCTGTCTGCTAAAGAAAAGCCAATTTCCGTGACAAGGGGGGTTCATTACAAACTCAAAGAAATCGACTATTTTTCGCAATAAATATAACCGAAATTGTAATTTCCTGACCGTCTCGAATCTATGGTAATAAATTTTTTTAATCGACCAATTTTGGGCGGCGTAATTCTAGAAGACCGAAAACCGTTACCACACTTCAAGCAGGGCGAACCAATGATTAAACATAAGTAGAGAGCTTGATTGTCTAGCAATTGTGTTCGTCTATGTATAATTTTCGAATGATAAAATCTGCCTTTAGCCGTTAGGGAAATGCATGCTGTAACGTTTCCGAAATATATTCTATAAGCTTCGTACCTTATATACACGACTTAGACTAAGCGTAAGTGGAGAACTATACGCTAACCACTGTGGCTTACCGCAGAACCGCAGAACAGAATTCATAACGGTTCACCACACACTATTAAAGCCAATATAGCTAAACCTACGGCCTATATAATAGCTAAAACATTTTTGTCTTTCGAATGTCACCGTTAGCTTGCTTGTTTTAACGTCTCCACTTCCTATCTATAACTCTTCATTCACTGAAAGCATCAACATGAGACATGGAATTATTTACTACTAAAATATTCTTGCGAAACAGATTATATATATTGCACATAACGTCAATAAGATTAATACAATCGTATATCAATGCGTTCACTGACATTCACCTTCAATTATATTCTAGGCGCTGACGGGCAAACTTGAACGTAAATTTATTATATCAACAGTGGAACTCTCTAAAATTGTCCATATATAGATATCTATAATTGCTTAAAATATATACCTATTTATAATAACACTGCTATAATTACTGTACACACAATTTATAAGTATGTCGTGAACGCATAAGCAAATTATATACATTGGTTGTATTAACCCTTTAACAGCCAAATTACCTAATTTGTGTATCGTGCAATGTATCACAAACCCAGTGGGCTCCAAAAATCTAACCCGGATCGTATGATTAGCGAAGGTGTTACTTCGAAATCTTTTAGAAGATTAAATCGCGATTGAGAATGGACCCGTGTGTGCCCGTAGTAGGCAGCCTTATCAGCAAATAAAAATTTACTAATAAAATACCCATGTGTATCAGAAACGTTAGGCTAACGAGTTTTGTGTTACGCAATCATAGCGAGTTCGAAGCTAAGACAATGGTCTACCAATTATATATATATAGGTATATATACATCAGAAACAAATACACCGGAATTTAATGTTATAGCGTAACACACAAAGTCACTGTCGTGTCATATTCGTTTTAGTGCAGAAATGCTAAAAAAGCGAATGTATTCATAGAAATCTCATTTGACACTCATAATTCTCTATGCACCTGCATCATCGCAATATTGTGCCTTGTGAAGCAGGGGGGACTATTCTAATGAACGCATTTCCGTTTACACTTAAATGCAAATGTACAAAACAGGAGCAGTATTCAGGCGTATAAACATAGAAATGACATTTGTCAATTATTCAATGCAGTCATATATATACGCGTGGAAATGAGATTTGCCAATGCAATATTGTGCACCATCGATGTTTTCCGCTGTTATTGTCAGTTGATAGTCTCAAAATGCTGTACCTAGTAAATTATCTGTTTATATATTTTTTCCTTTAGCAATCACTGGTCCTTCTGGTTTAACGCTCCAAATATGGCTCTCAAACCGTTAAATTAAAACTCATTCGTCTTCACAGGATTAAAAATTAGACGTTTGAAACATCCAAAGTGTTAATACGATGCATTAAAATGGATACTAATTAGAGATCTTACTTTTTGTTACATCCTAATGTGCTGTGCCATATTTCACTCAATTATAGGAGTCCTCGTAAGACTTTCTTTTAATGCCAAGGCTAACTATGAGCACTAAAACTTGATTAGGGCAGAATATTATTAAGACCATTAAAGACGTCTGTTAAAGTTATAATCTTTTTTAACCTAAAACTCCGGAAGTCCATGCGTTCAAAATTCGTATCAAAAATAACCTGAGTTCCAATACTTCGTTACGAAATACAGTTTTTAAGACATCTACATCCCTGTTTATAAATATTAAACTACATGTTCAAACTCCGAGATCGGGGGGGGGGGGGAGGGTGGGGCCACGGCAGAGGCGTAAATCGCCGGAATTCTTACAAGCTCATAATTTTCACAAATTTGCTCAATTACTTCCATTTCTCCAAATTAAATAGAGAGATACAATTATTGTTGTGACAATCAATAACTTCGCATAGACAATGATGTGTACGTAAAGTTTGTTACCGTGGTGTAAGGTACTGGGCCACCTACGTAAAACACATGTAGCATATGTACCGCTTCGTACGTCATCGAAGATATCTTTAGACTGTTATAAAACAGAGCATTCAGATTTGCTTTCAATGCTTCACATCAATTGCAAAAAACGTTGAAGTAATAAATGTAACACACATGGATAACAAAAAATTATACGCCTGAATACGGTTTTAATAAATTATAAAAATATGATAATTAATACAGTATGTATGTTAAAATGAAAACGATAGAATGATATCACAGATGACTGCACAAGCTAATATATATAATATATATATAGAGCACAAACACACATTGCTACAATATGTATACACTATGACAATTATACTCATTTTTAATCATTCGTAGCCTAGTCTGGATCTTAATATTACACAATATCCAAACCATTTAAACGAAAACCAGACGTATCAGACACATGAGTCTCCTTTACAATACCGGTCACATATGCACTCCGAAAATGTATTTTGGCTCTGCAGCGATGAATATTCAGGTGTAATGGTTAGCTTCACTACTGACAACAAAATATAACGCTTCGCCATTGAAATATATTTCATAAAGTGAATTTAGTTAACAAATTTTACAAAACAAGGACCCTGAAGCGATGCTCATTGATTAACGTGTTAAACTCTACCAGTTTCAACTGCTGCGAACCTATCATGAAATTTATTTTTTTCTACCGAGGCCCGCAAGCTTACCTGATATTAAATCCTGAATTTTGGGTGACACAGTAGTAAGCATTTAGAGTCGACATGCCAATGTGTTGCATGTGTAGCAGTCGCAATAAAAGTAATAAATAAGTACTCAAAATGCACATTACACTGGAAAGCTGGATGGGTACACACGTTTAAACTTTTAGCTCTAATTTCAATCAAAATTGGAAAGCATCTTATTCGCATTTTTGGTGAATATCAACGTGTGATAAATGTAAAATTGTTCAAACTTTTCAACATTTTCAAACTGTTCACACTTTTTAAGAAAATCATTTAACGAATCACTGACCAAGATGCGTTACCTGAAAAATTTTTGAAGGTAATTTGCTATATTTTTCAAATTACAAATTGGAGTCAAATTTCAAGAAGCGGTGTGGAATGTACCTTTTGCGAATGCATCGGAATATGCTATCCGACTCGATATAATATACTATATATACATCTAGCAAAGTATTTTTCCTGCTCGTTTTGTGAGTAATATCAATTCCCTATACTTCTGATTTAGTGGGTTCATTATTTTTTAACTACATGGACATCATTTGCTTATACAGCTAAGCGTCCGAAACAGCTGTTTGGTATAAAAATGAGATATCTATATATAGTTAAAAATTTTTCTTTACGAAGCTTAGTTGTTGTACACCTCAACAATTATGCAATCTATACTGCTTCACGACTATAAAATTTGTTGTAATTCAGACTTCAGCGATTTCACGAACCTATACGGTATAAAACTAAAAATTGAAATGGTTTTAGAACAGTCCTTACAGTCTTACACTATGAGTTTTGAAAGTTTTTCAAGGCAAAGGAAATAGCGATATTTCAACTAAGCTTCAATTAATAACAAATTACAAACACACGATCCGAAATCTGAACACGACTATGAAACAAACCTAACTTTAAGATTCAGGTCCATCATACATGATCCGGGTAAAATTGTATATAATGCTTAAGTATATACTAATGCGGTATACACAATAAATATGTAAGTACAACTACAAGACGTGTATAAAATCGGATAATTTCACAAATTGCATAGACACGTTTTAAATGTATTTGGATAAAGAGTATCTGCCAAATCTCTTTAGGTTTATAAAACACAATAAAGGATCGGTTTAAAAATTATTTGAATCACGCGCTTCTGTACCAAAGTGCTTTTTAGATTTAGGAATTAAATAATAAGATAACGGGCCAATGAACCGTTAGGGGCGGAAGTGAAATGCATGCTATGCCGTTCTCGATATACTAAGCCTAAGCCTTAGCCTAAGCTGAGGTCCCTATATGAGCCATGTACTAAGCCTAGGCCTAAGTCGGGGACCTAAGCTGTTATTTTTTCTAACATTATAACATCCGGCCCTTAAAGGTGACATGGACCAGATAACGGATCGATTTATAAATATATTTGGATCAAAAATATGTTGGTTAAAACGCTGAAGATCTATGAATGAGAATAAAACATCACGTATAAAGTATCGTCTTAGTCAAAAAACACTATGTTCCTAAAGAAAACAGCGGATCAATATACGAGGTGACTGACAATATGGGAATAAAAGAAAGTATCCATTATCACTGTGAAGCTGTCCAAGTGTCCAAGATCGCACCTACACTTCTGGTGACGGAAAATGGTGAAACGAGTGCACGAACAACTGACAATCACCAGTTCTAAAACAGCTGTAAAAACATATATGTCCACATAACAGCGCCCGGCTAAAAAACACGTCCGAAAATCCTCATTTTGTGTGATATGAAAGAGCCAGGGCACGATACAAATTGCTCGTGTATCCATTTCATACGCAGAATTAATGTATTTTACAGCAACAAAACTGTCCGTATGCTGCTAACTTCGTACAGCAGCAATTGCATTCTGTTAACTAGTTATATTGACATATATAAACCAAGGCTACAAACAGGGTAGAAATAATAAGTATAATATAGAAATTAAGTTATAGTAAGAATTGAAAACCTCGCCCATATTATATTGAACAGTTGTACATACGTTAGCAATCCGATCTAAGATAACTGCACATATTAGTATCAATGTTTTCTGAAATTTAACAACTGATATCCTCATTAAAATTCTCATGACTGCAAATCATTTATTGCAATAGACACGCAACACCAAATTCACAGAACAAGATAAAAATTATTCCTACCGTTAACGCGGTCTCGTTTACCGCAGGCATTATCCAGGCGGAACACAAAAAGGCGACTTTCGGTATGTACAACCGCTGGACAATTAAACTGTGTCACGCCGCCCTTTGCCGGGAAGCGGTGCCCCGAGAATCCACCACTTCCAATTCTAATTATAATATAAGCGGATATATATATATAATTTCGACAAAAGGAATTTTCGATATAACAAACAATTATATAGCATACTAATCATATTAACTGACATTCTGAGAGGATTAAAGCTACAGCAGCAAATACAAGATCATTTAAGTTAATAGAACAACGAATGAATTATAAATCGTGAGTGGGTAAAGCATGTTGTGACCCTCAATCGAACAGATATTTCTGACCCAATACATAAGTATATTTAGCACAATCCCTGTCCATTTCCGCTATACAAAACAACTGCAAAGCGATTATGTCCAGTTTTTAATGTTCCAACTGCCTTTGATTAAGATTCAATCTGGTCATTTTGCAGCCATACACATGGAATTTAGAAAGCAGCACATGGAATTTTATGTTTGAGCGATGATGCAGCTGAGACAATATCAACTGACTGGTTCTAGTTTATACGTCCACACTGAATAGCAGATGATCACTTACTCACAATCTTTGATTTAATATAATTCCTTAATATTAATAGTTGTGTTTGCCCTTATTGAACCAATAACTATTTCCAAAAGCAGAAATCCAAGCTTTAGCAGATCATCCAAGTTGTGTGCCAATACTGAGTAAAAATAAACGTTTTCAGCTCAGATGATATATTACACCAGTTGCAAAAATCCCAGCTTTAGCTTTTAATAGATACCGACCCTTGTTGTGTGCCAATACTGAATAAAAATGTAAATGTTTTCTACATTATTATAAATTTCAGAGATCCAAATGTTAACAGTGACAAAAAGGACTGAGTAGATCATGTATTTAAATAGAGGTAAGATACTGTTGGGCCACCAAATCGAACTTTATGTACTAGCAATTGGCTCCCCAAAGGTCGACGAAGCAAGGTGGAAACGAACCGATATACGCCACTATGTACAATATCGTGCAGCAGGTTCGCTCGAACTTGTTCAATATTCCAAAAATTGGCTCCCATCAAATGTCTCACCTCCAAAATACATTTCCAATATTTTCATAATACGAAAATCAAAAACTATATAAATATATTAAAATATATGATGTAACCACTCTGCACGTATACAACATTGATAGGAATGACAATAAATGGAATAAGGTCAAACATTTAACGTAAAAACACCTTTGTGAACCGCTTGCACTAGGATTAGATGTGCCGCTGTTTATGGATCCAAAGGCATATGTTATACCCAGTCATGTCTTCATCAGGAGCTGTTAAATTCAAGTCTATCACCATCGGTCGGTGGAGCAACTCAGAACTGATCCATATGCTCTTGATATCTTCTGTTAGATTTCGGAGCTACAAAATTCGAGAATTTTCTGTTTAACCAAAAATTTCATTTAGCCTTAAAATAATTAGCACAAAAACAAACTTACTTGAACTAGAGTTCGATTACAGTCTTCCGTCTTCCTTTTTTCAAAACATATTTTTTAAAACTCGCTAATGATGCAATCTTTGATTTTGAGAAATCATAAAATTATATTTTAATTGACCATTTTTAGGTGTTTTCAAAGCAGTCTTTTGCTGTCTAGTGGATGGAAACATTTAATTTGGTTTCGGTACGCGTCATTTATCTAGCTTGCTTTCTACAGCATACTCCGATTGAAACATTCGGTAAACGTTTCAACCAGATCCAGCTGATATTCGATAACATTAAATAGAATGCTTGATACAACGTCAGTACGCCACTGATATCAACATATTAGGATTAGGAATGAGCTTTGTAGACACCGCCGAAAGCAACTAACACAACTTGCAATGAATCCTTCGAGTTTTTCATTGACAAATATAAATTTTCGGTTATATCCCCGATGAATGTTTACCAAGTTTTTCGTTATTTTTATTGATTCAAAAATTTCATTTGAGTTAAGCCAATTTATTTGCCAAAATACAATAACTCATAAATAGTATTCACCCCATATTCATTTTGTCAATGCACAGCCCTGTACAGCGTAAAAAAACTCAGCAGACCTGAAAATACTTAGGCGACACATTTATGACCTGGGGAGTCACCTAATAGGTACACTTATACTCTGCGAAGATAAATAGAGCCAACTGTGACTTTGTTAATAATTTAGAATGGAACACGACAATGGAAATGAGAATGGAAATTATAAATTTAGCAAATTTTTGTGGTGTAAAATGTCCTCACAAGAGAGTAAGAGCGAAATGTGTTTTATCTGCGGTTTTAATCATGTTTGTGTAACCTTTATTTATATAGAACGTTTATGCGCTTATGAGAAATTCTTTTGCCTACTCCTGGGTAGATCGATTTACAAAAATTCAACGTTAACTTTTGCTTCAACATTATGCACTTTATCGAAAACATCTTCTACTGAGCTTTATTAAACATACTAATTCATAAGAAAAAACCTCGAAGTAGTTTAATACAATCTTTGGGAGAGAAATACTACCTGAATTTAGCTGAGTTCTTAGTTTTGCATAAAATTTGGTTTCAAAAACGGAGCCAGCGCAACAATGTTATGCGTTCTTAAAGCTCAAGAAAAACACTGAAAAAGTGAAAATTTAACTAGTCCTGGTAAGCATGTAATGGTTTTCTCACCGCACCGTGATTTTTAAAATGCTTCTAATGACCTTTATGTAGCAGCTGTGAAAACAAATAAGTAAGCTAGTGCTTTACTAAAATAATACGCAGCAATATTAGTATTTATATGAAAAACTAAGATGCGTATATACATCACGTATCAAAAAAGTAAGCCAATAACTATATATACTTTAAAGCAAGATATAATGAGTTTAAATTATATTATCAGATCAGTTTCAGAAGAGACAAAATCAAAATAATAACATCAACAGCACATTATGACAAAATTTTGTATACGTACATATGACACTCAGCAGCAGCAGCTACGCTGTAATAATTATTGATTATGTATAAGTTCGTTTTTGTGTTGGCTCTTCCCGGTGATGATATCATCTGCTTTTAGATTCCTCTTAAGGTAGGTACTACCTAAACAAAAATAGATAATTACTATTTTTCCAGTTGAGTTTACGCTAGGTAACACCAAACATTAATTCCGCAAAAGGTTTGTGCTAAAGATAATATTGTTGCTAGGTTACCGCGCTAAACCAAAGTTTTGTTATAACAACGCAATGGCTCAGGAACTGACTGGCGAATATGTACATTTTTTAACACTGATTTCAGTTAAGCATCGGCACATAATCGTACAATGATCGCCTTGTATGTGTACTTATCCAAGTGCAGGGAGGGATATAACAAAGACTTTTTTAAACCAAAATCACGTTGAAATTTGTTATTTCAGTTTATAACATAGTAATCGCTAGAATGACACAATGCAGAGACTTGTGCTATTGCAACTGCAGACCGGACATGTATCCGATAATACTTTTAGCAAATAAATAAAAGCAAAAACAACTAATTCTGTATCAAAATCGCAAAAGTATTGCTGTTGCTATGGCTTCAGGATGATGGGCGACGTTTGGAATAAATTTTGACAGTGGGTGGCTGCATGTTATATCGTCTATGTTTTCGTAACGTTGTCCAAGCTACGGCACAGATTGCTAAAAGAAATATTGTAGTCCAAGACTTGTGTATATTTAGTTGTTATAATTTGTTGCTGTAGAGTTGTTGGTTCTATTTAGGTAATGTTTTACATGTATGTGTCGATTTTGTGACATGCTGATACTGTTAATTTCATCCCAATATTTATGGCACAGATTGCTAAAAGAAATATTGTAGTCCAAGACTTGTGTATATTTAGTTGTCATAATTTGTTGCTGTAGAGTTGTTGGTTCTATTTAGGTAATGTTTTACATGTATGTGTCGATTTTGTGACATGCTGATAGTGTTAATTTCATCAAAATATTTATATATAGCTATGAAACAAGAAGTTTGTATATTTTCCGGAACAGAGCACACTAATATTACTGCTATCGCATGTATTTTCGCAAAGTTTTGCTTTATGTTTAAGGTTCAGCTATGAATAATTTATATGTATTAATTGCAATAGTTAGTTATCCGTTTCGTGTGATCTAAATATTAGTCATGGTTTGGTGAAGACTAAAAATTAAAAACAATACCGCTAAACCCAAGGGTCTCAGCATACCATCTAGATTTCTTTAATGTCGTTGGTTGGTGACTCTGTGACAGCCCCTATTACATAAAATTTGCTGTGGTAGCAGGTCCGGTAGACATAAAAAATCTTGGGGAAGCCGAAAAACTATCACATTACCGTAAAATACGCCGTTAACAAAAGCAGAAAGACTGAGTGTCATGCTCGTACACAAATATTTTATCACAAAGCTATAGATAATGCTGCATAAGCAAAAGTACGAAACTTCTCTGCACTCTAATGAAAACGCGTGGTAGATGTCACTGCCATTTTTGGCCTTGCCTCCCTTATTTCTCACGGTCGTCACTGAACAATGAACGCACAGTTTTGTGTCATCTAAGTCATACACCTAGCTTTGTCGAGGGTAGGTCTGGCCCCCGGTTTTAAAGCCGTATTAGATGAATAACTGTAATCCGTACAACGACACCCTCCAAACTTTGTCGTCGGACCTAATTACCCCCCTAAAATCCATACGTCTAAAACGCCACCGGCATGTAAAACGGGTTGACATTAAAACGCAGACAAGTGTCAAACTGCTGCCTTACACATTTCTGGTAACACTAACTGGCCCTAATAAAATATGTAATGCTAACAGCTATGTATGCTAAAACATCGAGCGGAAATGAATGGTAGGCCGTAACATTGCTTGAACCATTATTCATTACTTTCCTCTTGTTATTCACACGTGGCAAATATTTATTAGTATATACGTTATTTTTGGTGGTCGGTCCACATACCGCGATCTTATATATTATTATTAACAATATCTGAGATGCGGCATCTCTAGCATAGCAAATATCCACACAGGCAGTGGCTTAAATTTAACTACATTCTATATGTGATTAAAAGTTCACAACTGCATGTGTTTCTAATTATTATTTTTTTGGTTTCAAACATGACAAGCATATAAAGTCTAATACACAGACTATAGTTTTCGAATCTGATCTACACTGCACAAACAAAATATTCAAAGAATTCAATCACAGTTTATATGATCAGCTAAGCCAAACAAGTTGCCGCAGGTTGCTTAGTGGCCGGGCCGCGGTTTTTTGTACAAAACAATGCCCAATGAGACAAAAATAATAGCCATGTGTGCCTTTAACAGAACTATGTATATTTAAGCCGTGTTTACATTGCCTCCAATCCGTTTCAATGCGATTTCTGTTCACATTGAATCCGAACGGTTACAACCAAACTCCATATATACCTTCGGTATACGTGTGTATGGATTAGTAGATTTTCACACTAAATTACCTTATTCGGATTTGATAAGAATACGTATGCCCCATAGGATCGGATACACTGTGGTGAACACTATATAAAATACACGTGCAAATAGCATTGGACGCAATATAAACAAGCACTAATGTAGGTATACGAATCCATGATGCGAGGAACCAACACAGCCGTTTCATTGCTTCGGGAAAATGGAAATTTTTTTTACAAACCCATTCTTCTATATAAATTCTTGTTAAATTTTCAGGTTTCAATATAGACTAAACGTAAAAACCAGTAAATCTTACTACTGCTTCGGTCAACATTTATTGGAGGCTCCAACTACGACTACGAAAATAAATTAACGACTATTATGACACATTTACACAATTCCAGCTATCTACACTGCAGTTTTGACCGTAAATCCGAACTTCAGATACGTGACATGTTTTTACGTATACATATATACCACGGCGCGTGAATAGTTTTCAATACCCATCAGCAAGAGTTCATTACGGACCCTACTTATCACACCACAAACTCAATAATATGTACTTTCATTATTGTAGTATTACTGTTTGTAGGTATATACATGTATAAAATATGTCAAGTAATTATAACAAAAATGGAAAGCAACACTATGAAACACTGATCGATTATTAATTTAATTAGTAGTGTACAAGAAAGAATAGAAATGCGACCGTTTTTATAACTAGAGCGGCGTTGTGTTACGATCGTGGCCTTGGCGGTATCACAGGCGCTGTATTGTTTATCCTCCTAAAAATAAGTAAAGACGTGTTAATAAATACTGTTCGTAGATGACAAACAGTGCCGAGCAAACACAAGCATTGCACAGAGAATATACAGATCATGGCAAGACACCTGCCCCATAACGTATCATATCAAGTATTTCGTCCCTAGGGCGATCGCATAATAAACTTTGTCCCCGTACGCATAATGCTAAGCTTAAGCCTAAGCTCACAATTAAACATCAATTTTTGCCCTACAGTCCCCAAGTCAAGTTGTCCCATCAGGATGCGGGAACCAGATATGGTCCAAAAATACTTCACAAAGCCTGGCAATTATTTAACAATACGCAAGCTTGGCATTGAAGAACGCAAGCCCTTTTTGGCACAGCATGGGCCATCGCAATGGTTCGATCAAAGCCATGTACTCGGGGTATTTTGACAACTACGGTGCAGTTGGCTACGACCGTCGTGTACCACTCGAATAATGCTAATAACACTAATTTCAGTCAGTATCACCTGTCTTTTAAAGGCACAAAGTTGCCGCTGAACAATGTTCAATTTAATATAGCTATATACCAATTAAACTTCAATGGAAAGCTGGGTTGGTTAAAAACCATTTTAGCTGAGCTGTATTTATAGCTAATAGTTCTTGTGCCCAACAAATTCCGTCACTAAATCCACTGCTCATTGTCTCTAAAACAGACCCAAATTCAAATGTTACTATTTGTATCTTAGAAATGCTTGTACCAGAGCGAAACCATATATTTGACACAGTATTGGCTCTTTGGTCTATACTTGCATTATTTATTTTGTCCGCCAGCAGAGAGTATGATGCATTCGATTGTTAACCCTTTCTGATGGTTAAACCATTCTAATTTATTCTAAAATAATTATATAATTAATATCTAATTATAGATAAGTATGTAAAAATTTGCCTAAGGTAAAATAGTGTGCAATTCTCTGATAATAACCTTTATAAAAACGCTTATATTATTCGATTCGTGAACTAACGTTGACAATCGGGTCGGTCCGAGTGTAGATCGGGTCGGGTTGACGTGGCTGCTAGCGGGCAGTGTTGAATTTTAAATGATACAGCATTTCCCACGTTTAGTATAGTAGCACAATAAAAAACATTCAGATTTACAAAGCGTTCCTAAATGACTTGAGTTAATCGTTGCGGTACTATTGTTGGTAGTTCAGTTGGTCGTAAATTCTCAGTGAAGCGTTACGTATTGCTCCGAATTTATTTTTGAATTTATGATAGGCTATGTGTACTTCGCGAGCACGGGGATTGCGCTAATGCATTTATAATGTCCATAAGCTAAACTGGGATGTTTGCTTTGTACAGAATTATAATTGCCGGTTCATGTTCGTATACTTGGACCGAAATACTGTGTGTAGTATACTTTCGCATCCGCACTTCCAGAATTATGAGGAAACTATAACAAGAAGTGTCAATGATTTCAGTTTGGGATGTCATAACCATTCAATAAGTGTTTTCGAGATTTAAAATGATTCGATTTACGCGTGAGTCGGACTTTATGAACATCTATCATGGTTCTTTTGCTCTCGGCTCATCATTGTTTAAACTAAAATATTTCCTCATTTTTTGAATTATTGACAACTTTTTTTCAAATGTTTTCTTAAAATTCTGCTAAAATCAATTTTGTTTTGAATGTAGCTACAAGTATTAAAATAACATTGTTTCCATTTAAGTACTTTCGAGCAGCGTCCACTTTTTAAAACTTAATATACCCGGGTCGAGCAGGATCGGCTGGCAAATCTGACTCGGCTACCATTTTAGTATGTACGTCGGCAAATATAAATAAATCCTTGTCAGCATAAGCCATACATGCACACAAACTTTCAACTCATATAAATCCCACTTCTGCATAATATGCAGATGTTGTGACTAATTATATAAACCTACTCCAGAGTTATTTATTATCTTTCAATTATGCACTGATTCATTCTCGTAGTTGAGGCACGTTATATTCCGGAAGTAATTTTCGTGCAAGAACAAAAAATTGGCAAAGCTTTGAGCAATAGCCCGTATAATATCAAATCACTACATTGGATTCAACAGACAGGCGGACATCATATATGTATACACATAGCGTTAGTTAGAATGGCTCGATCCCAAGTTTCGAAAGCGCATTAATTTCATTTTTCATGCATATGCATAATTTTAGTGCGATAACAAGTTTGAAATACTTCTGGCGAGCAGATATCTGCGTTAAATATGTACTACTGAATTGTCTTGTCGCACGTTTGTTAGCAAATCGCCATTTCACACAATTGACATTTCATAAAAGAAACCGAAACACAGAACAGTCTTCAGAATTTCCGCACCTATTTTGCCAATTACATAGGCCATATAGTTTCGTCTCAATGTTGAAAAAGGAGCCAAAATCATTATTTCATAGAATTTAAATGTATATATACAACAATTGGTACAGTGTAGTGCGTACAGCACGAAAACATAAATGCAAAATCAATACATTTGTTAATCCATTTCAAATACTTGATCACGTTCGTTAATAATATAATATATCTACATTCATGAGTATCATAATTGTGAATCTCGATCTTCTATCAAGAATATGCATAACGCAACAGTATATTAATACACTGCGAGTAGTATGGATATTCTCTTATTAGAAATGTCGCAACACAATTACATATTTGTTGCTAAAACGCGTAGGGATTTATACAGAGTTTCCTTTGCCAGAAAGAGGAAAAACGGTAAAACAGAGGAAATTGACAGAGACGAGAAAATGTACGCAATCTGATAGAAAAACGTATAATCACTAAGAAGACGAAAAAAATATTTTTTATAAATTTTCGTTTATCCGCATTATGATTACCGCTAATAAATAAAAAACAAACATTGTAAAGAAAATCTTTGGGCGACAACTTTAAAACTTTACTGTAATATTAGCATTAAAATAAGTTTTAGCAGAAACTTAACTTTAGCAGTACGCCGAGGGCTTGACCATCTATATTTTTGGCATTTTAGGTGGTTTTAGATGATGAGAATAAATACTAAAAACTGTGTGCCAAAACGACAAATTTGAGCTGAAAAAAGCGAGGAAAATGTGAAATTGGCAGCCAAACAATTGGCAGAAACCCTCTTTATAAATACAGTATTGTTTCTATCGCTATATTTTAAAATAATCACCCAAATTCTTAAGGTGCGTTCACGCTTTCAAATTTTAGCTCAAACGAGTAAGAAGTTTGAACGTGTGAACGCATTTTAAATGGTTTTTCGCATCAGTTTTTATAATTTTGAAGTCCCGGTAACCATTTTGAGACCCAACAAAACTATCAATAGTCTTTGAGTTTGAGCCTATCGACACAATTTTCGGGGATATATTTTCGTAAGAGAAGTTTAACTTAGCTAAAAATTGGCGGAATACATAATTTCTATAGTTGTTTTCAGAATACCATGAACGATATACGTTTCGTAATATAGGATTGTGTGCTAGGCATACACTAGCTACACACGTACACTTAATTTGTAGTCAGTGTACTATGATCTGTATATTAAGAACACGATGCAAACAAAACTGTCGACACTATGAAGAAACCCACTGTTAAAGTATACTAGACAATCTGTCATAACTATACCTTTAGCGAGAAAGAAATCAAAACCAAATAGAATTCAACCGATGTTACTAGAATAGTAACAAATTTTACCCTAATCCTATAGCCCGTTGGGTCGGAAATGCCGGGGAGTACGGCAACAAATCTTCCTGCTTCAGAAACGGGGATCGTCCGGAAATCTCGGAGGAAGTCGAAATATGTCGCAACAAATCCGAGAAAATTTTTGACGGAAATTTACTCAAAGCTTATATGTTCCTTTTTTCTAATTACAGATAAATTCAAATTTCTCTTCTGACAGATGTTCGCGTTCTTCTAATTTTTTGCTCATGGTTGCTAAAACCATGTAAGAGGCGCCTAGAAAATCTCACGTACGCTTTTAAACGAGGGGTATTTTTGTGGCATGGCTAGCAATCTAGGGCAGCGGTCCTCCCGCGCATCCAAGGTTTCCGCATACCCCAAGATGACAATTCTGGAAAATGAATGAAATCTAGTAGCTTTAGCAACATTTTTGTACTCGCCACAATTGACCGCTGCTCGCTTGCTCGTAAAATCACAGTCAATTGTGACGAGTACTGTAGAACTACAGATACCAGGCATTTGCATGCTCACAACACGAGTAACAAAATGAAACTATAATACATATACGTAAAAACAGCACTGGCCAAAAAAAGATTCGTTCATGAGTTGGTAGAAAGAATACTCGCATAGACCGTGAAAGTAAAATTTATTTCTAATTTTAATATAATTTCCAAATGTTAAGCTCGCTTGTTCGACAAATGACGGTCCTTTCTGGCAAGTACAAAAAGTACGGACACAACATGCCGTCGAACGGCAACCACAACACTATAATACTGTTGAAACTAACACAGATAGCTTACTTTATGTACCTTACTTCAACGTCCAATCTACCTAGGACGCCTTAATAAAAAAGTAAACATCGGTCATTTAAGCAGAATAATAGCATAAGATAAAATCAATATTATCAAGAGTGCATTAGGGAAGAGTATGACATTTCCCTGCACTCACTGCACTTAGTCCGTGTTTGATCGTACGGGCGTTTTCGGAATGTCCCCCAGTTTCTGCATGTGAGTGCTGGAAAATGTCATACTCTTCCCTAATGCATTCTTGATATTATGAATTCACTTTTAATTTAAGGGTGTTGTCGTGTGGAATATTTACATTATTCCTAAAAATTACCGATCGAAGTAATTATCGTTAAAATAGAGCTCAAATTACTAAAATGGGACACAATGATAAATTTGAAGACACAAGAAGTAATACAGAGCCACATGAAACCCTTATGTGGAAAGCAACCCATTCGACAATAGTATACAAAAGGCCTTACAAAGTGGAAAATTTTTTCTTTAAGATATATTTTGAAATTTGCGATTTATAAATTTCGAATGTATTCACCTAGCCTTGCTTTACAAAAAATGCTAAAGTGAACAATTACTGTACGGTTAAAGAAAAAATTCCACATGATGTAACCGCAAATTTACCTTCCTACACCACAAAATCAAAAAGTGAAGTGTTTTCAGCATTTCTCTGATCATAGTGTTCCTCTCTATCAGCTTGCCAAAAATAATAAAGATCCAAATGCATAGCGTTGTCACGTGTATAGTAGTGTTAACTGAAACAGACACATCCGGTAGTTGTCACAAAATTTGGCCAATTTTTTTCGACAGCCCCTCATGCGTCCACTAAGCAAGGATGCTACGTTTCTTTTAAATCACTAACATGGGTGTATTTTAGCCTACATGTTTTTGATAGGTACTCACGAAGCTCAGTTTGGAACGTCGAATTAGGCGATGAATCCAGGCTAACCACGCTCGCCTGTGTTCACTCAACGGCGAGTTACTAGTATTACACAATTTGGAGCAAAGTGAAATACTCGAAATTGATTGTTGTGGTCTCACGAGCATATCAGAATTAACTGATAAAGGCACAATTTTCAGTAGTATGTTTGTCGCAGCATACTAACTAGGAACCGTTGGGCAACGGCATAGCTAGCGGTTTCTGGACTAAAGAGTTCTCCAACAATTATAAATATGTTAGGGTTCGGTTGACTAACGTTATCTATCTGTGCCTTATAAAATGTTTAGTAGAGGCAGAGAAAAAAGCTGGAGGAAAACGAAATAGCTAATCAAGTGTTCTAGAGTGAATTAAAGACAGAAAATATTTTGTTTTAATGATATACTAATAGCATAAAAATAGTTCTACACTTATGGTTTCGTTCGTTAGCTAATTTTGATTAAGAGCGAAAATATTTCTTACAAATTTTGAAACGCAGATATCCAAAAGACATGAAACCGGAACTTCGATTCTAGCAAAAACTAGCATAACCGTAACCAAATTTAGTAGGAGCCGTAATTGCGATCTCAAATCTCTAACGCTTGAGTGCAAAATAGGCAGACATCTTCTCGGCAGAAATTTATATTTACAATAATTTATCAGCAATGCGTTAACTCAGTAGGTAATCGCAAACATTAGTTGCATGAGGTCTCCGTGTATTTGTAATTTTTTGCCCTATTGTTCCATGGACATCTACAAATTATTGTATATACAACTGGACTGTAAATATTCTTTATTGCTTGAGGCCAATAACTTTTTCAAAAACTTCCATAAGACGAACAAACGTTAAAATTTTTGCATTACCAAATATACGTAAGACACGTTATCTTGTTTTTCGGCTACTGTAATAATGCATACATAGTTCTATTACCGAAACATCTAAAGCACAGAATGAAACAGCGGATATCCATATTTTTTAATCAATGATTGCGTGTAACCGTCGTCACATAACGCCAAAATCATTTATTTGTATGTCTACATTTCCAATAGCAAATTTTAACAATCTCCCATTTTAAACACAAAATCATGTTGAAATTATTTGTTGTTTGAACTTACATCATGGTAACAGCTGAAATAATGTGATAGAAATAATTGTCACAGTACAATGTGACTATGGGATACTCTAACCGCAGGAATAAAGTATAAACTATAGCCGATTAGGTAAAAGAATAACAGAGCAAAAAATGTTTTAGTTTAAAATCAAGTAAGTTGTTGTGAAATCTTGCCGCGGACTGGCTGTATTTATATAGTTTAAGTTTTGACAGCCTATGTTCCTTTAGGCTGTACAGTTATATCATTATTTTTTATATCTTAGGAACTACGTGCTAGACAAAAGCATTATTTTTCGCCAAAATTCAGTGGTATTTTACGGTTATTACGTATGGTTATGAAATATTTAGTAATATCTGGCTGATTGCGACAGGCGGATTCTATTCTGCCTTTATCCCAATTTCAGATTTAATTTCGAAATACGAAGTAAAGCCATTTAGCAAACCGCAACAGAATTAGACTAAATACATCACCAGTATCTTTTTAATGAAATGTTCGGTTTGACTTAAGGTGCCACATTGATTACGCATTACACGAGTTTATTAGCTATCAATAGATGTGTCTAAGTATTACTTATGCCTAGTACTACCTGGTTAGTAATTAACAGTTCACGTCACATCCAATGATCCAAGCGAAGAATCTACTCCGACCTGACGCGCTACAACATTTCGATAGCTACGAAACTAACGAACTAATTATAATACTACGAGCAATATTGCTCTATATTGGCTGAAAAATACGGGCAATGCAAAGCTTCAGTCGGAAAATAGAATGACATGAAAGCATTACAAAAATCTGAAGTGGCAAAAATCTGCAACGAAAAAGCAGACAAATCGTTAGAGTATCATTATACACAGATGTAAAACCATACATAAATTAAGTAAAATTCCTATTCAGCAATGTCATCTCAATCGATATGGCAACATTTTGTTTTAAACCACATTTGCTGTTCCCGGTTTACAGTTTTATCGAACTTACTCAATATTAGCTTCTAAATATTTTCGACGGAAACTACTAAGTCTAAACTCGCCTAAACAGTGGTGCAAAATGCAAATTATGACTCCCGTGGTTCCGACGGGCATCAGGTAATGCGAGAGTTCTTGAAGCCAAATTTTGCCAGATTTCGAGAGGAAAAAGCCAATACGGAGCAACAATTGAAGACCTTAGTTTCGAAACATGCTAAGTGCTCATTTGTCACTTTCGAGATAAATATCATAGAGTGATTTTTATTGCAGTCTTTTTCATAACTTGGAGTATCCACATTTTTTATGGCTAAGAATATAGCTAAAGGTGTTGCATCACTGCTACTTTCATTATAATAGCACAATTGTTTAGCTTTTTACGATAGCAAGCTACCACAATCACTTAGCATGTTTGAGAACTAGAAATGGTCAGTTCAGGTAAGATCACAATATGCTAAGAACATGTTAAATTCCAAAGAGCGTATATATTACCTGTGATAAACAAAATAACCACCACTACAAACAAAACCAATATTCATGGTACACACTAACACAATACCACCTGTATTAAAAGCATAATTTAGTAAAATTTAACACTTAACTGTTTTCCAAATAACCACGTCTAGTCAGGCATCGTCATTACTATTTTCGTCTTCCTCTGGTTCAACGGACTCGTAGAACGGTTTATCGATACGGCGAACAAACTTAATTTGATGTTGAATGTCTCTCCACTTTTGTGGCTTTATTTTTCGGTGAGCAGCGATGCGATATTTAGATACATTTACATCAGGAACGGCACCAGTTCTGGTCCCTAGCGTATCTACGATTTTCCAATCTTCATTGTCATCCAATGACAAACGGTATTTATAGTAATCGGTATGATCGATACGGAGCCACCTGATGTCCTTGAACGGCACCTTTTCTTTGTTTCTCCCCTTCATACGTCGATACAGTCCCATCGCACTTGAAAGCTGCTTTAGGTCAATTACGCTGCCGGCGACATTGGTCACTTGAAACGGATTTCGCACCTGCGCTTCTCGAATAATAGGATCTATATTGTTCCGCTGGATAAATATTTTTCGCAACGTCTAATTTTCTTTTTCCACATCGCCAAAGTCGCGGTCGCTGTCAAGGTATGAATGACCGACCACCGGAAACTTGTGGTCAATGACAGCGAAGCGTTATGTTTTAACTAAATAAATCCAGAGTGTCAGTATGAAGAAATTTTTTGTTTGACCCCCACAGGAGTCCGACCAAGCAATAAGATGCTTACAATCTTCGAAACCGGGTTCCTCGCTGAACGCTAATACGCACGAGCCAACTTCATTACTACCTTTTCCATGTTGGTTTTCAGTCCAACTGTACATGTATCCTTTGCCCTCAGAACAACTTTTTGAAATGGCGTGAACCCCGAAATTATAAAACCACAGTTGTCTTAAATAAAAAGCTTTATTGGTAGTAAGTCGGGGGAGAGGTAAAGTTTTTTGGAGATCAAAAGTAATAAAAAGGAAACCATCTTGTTCCCTGCACATAGTGCGGTCGCTAGACATGACATTTAGTGCCATGTTTGCCTCGATTTTATGCTGCTCCCATCCCGGGGCCCTTATGTCGCAGACTGCACAAGTGTCACTTCGGGGACTACCAAAGCCTAGATTAAACTCGGTAACAAAAATGTGACGGTAGTACGATTCCTTAACCGTTGGCTTGTTTTCTTTCAGTCGTTCCTGATTGAATGCGCCATACATTTCTGCTATTGACAATTCGCTGCTCAAGTAGCGACGATTAGGGTTTTTGTAGCGGGAATAATGGCTACTTTCAGAAGGGAAACTGGAAATATGCTCAATGACGGCTTGCTTTAGCTCATCCGGCAACTGATTATGCGCACGGGGCCGAGGAATGTCGTCAGCAGTCAGGTTATTCAATCGGTCGCGATTGGGGTTACATATTAACTCACGGATACGCTCTGACGCATTTTGCTAATCCCGTGCAATTTGCAGAGAGCTGTTTGACATACTGAGTGCTGTGTACCATTGATATTGATTTGATACTGAAACGAACAAGTTTTGTCTTTACTTGCCCCTTTCTTTCGTCGTATTGGTTTTTCACGCCTTTTAAGACAGGCTTCCAGAAATGCGTCTTTTGCAGCGCGATCTTTCTTGCTGTAAAAATTATTGAACGTTGCTCGGCGCGCATCTTCCTTAATCGTTGAATTGCATTTATAACGACACTCTTTATTACCACATATATTTATTCCAACTGCTGGATTTTTTGCTTCAACACGCATTTTCACACTATTCGTATGCGCGATGCCGGCATGATAAGCTGCCTTGCGCAAACTCTCCTTCCACTGAGTAGGGTTTCGTGTTCTTTTGCGTGATTTGTTGTGAAATCGGCCTCCATGTTGCTCATCATTCTGTGAACTAGGTCCAGGAAGCGGGCTGCTGTTATTTGGTATATGTGGGTGCTTGGATGTATTATCGATGATCGCCGGCGCTGTCGCTATACGCAATTCAGGCAATTCCTGTTGTGGTAACCTTTCAGGAACAGTGGCCGATTCACTGTCAGTACTGTTAAAGGACTCGTCCATTGGTTGAAAATCGGGATCCTGGTGGTGGCTATCGACGCTATCGTCAGAGATGTAGCCTCTCTTTATCGTTACAAATCGCCAACAGTTTTTTCTTTCTAGCCGCCTCCTGTTTCGATTCTTTGCGTATTATTTCCTGAGCTGGAGGGATACCACGGCGCTTTGAGAGCGGTGATGCTTTCGATAGGTTATCTGCCATTTGTAACAACAAGGAAAAGTTAATATCTATCGCTCGCTGTTAGGCATTCAGTAACAGAATGTTCCAAAATGTCTAATATTTAAGACATAACCGCGTTCGCCACGGATTCACAATGTCGATGTAGATTAAGGATCTGCCTGAGCAAGTGCGTCCAAAATCGCTTTATAAATATTGTCGCAACAAAATAAAAACTTGTTGACTACGGCAACCGCCTCTAAGTCTTAGTGAGTAGCAAATATAAAATACAGTGTTCCAGTGCGTCCACAAATTTGGCTTTACGGTTTACAATGCCCACCGCTAGTTGTACTCATGAAAAGCAATCATGTTGTTAGGACGGACAAAGGCTCTGTTGTCCTACCCAAAGAGTAATTCGCAAACATCATCGGCACGTTGTTTTCGTCCACCAAATCCTTCCTCGGTAGAGACTACTGCTGGCCACCACGTTTTTTGCCATAAGACCCA